>JBAMHV010000025.1:15612851-15631553 GCA_037177535.1 Pseudomugil gertrudae
CCCCAGGACAGAGCCCTGGGGCACACCGGCTGTGACGGGGAATGATTGTGATGAGTGAGTCTTCATTTGAATGAACTCTGACATTTATCACTCATTTATGAAACTCTGATTAGATTTTTTTGTGATTTTTTTCTAACGTTCTGTATTTGAAACTAAATTGTTTTGTTGTTTTTTAATTACACAGAGTGACTTTACCTGCTGATTATTTTATTTGGTCAGTTTTCTTGTTTTTCTATGTAGTTTCATTTGAACTTTTGTGTCTTTGTGTTGTTGTATTATTATGTGGACCCAAGAAAGAGTAATGACCGTATTGTGGAAGCTGATGGGGACCCTGATAATAAATAAATAAATAAATATACAAATGTTCAGGTTTAAGTTTACAAAGCACAAACATAAATGTGACTGATAGTAATGGGTAAACTGTTCTATCAGAGACAGACAGACAGTATCTTTCCCACTTTGCAAAAACTGGAGAACAAAAATCAATAAAGCCTTGATAGGCTAGACAAACAGATTAAATAAATTCATGATTCACTGCAACACATAAAATAATTTCATTAAATAAAATAATAATTAATTTGTTTATAAATTCCAATAATAACTTAAATAATTATGTAAGTTTTTTACATACATTGAATGTATTTTGATTAAAAGGAAATGCATTCATTAACACATTTATATATTTAATCACAATTTTCATTTATTAAAGAAAGATTTGAGTAACTAATTTCTGATACATTAGATTATTTTAATGACATTCTTACTCCTCCATACGTTGCTTTGGCACGCCTTCTATGCAAAACTTAAGCCCTGAAGTGAAACCAAAACTACTTTTCAGTTTATGAAGTGAAGCATATATCGGTATCAGAGTAAAGGTAAGTGAGATAAATAATACGATTTCATATTTGTCATAAATCTCCTTTTTTTAATCATTTTCTCAGATGATGATGTGTTAAGAAACAGACAGTTGATGTGCTGTGTAGCTTTTAAAGTTACAACCTGACAGCATTTTGTATTTGCTGCTTGCAGGAAAATAAAGAAATGGATTATTCTCAAGTCATTGCAGGTCTGTTCGTGATGTTTAAAGCTTCCAAATGAATTATATGTTAATGTGCTGGATTTTAACATTTTAGCTGGTTCCTCTTAAAATTTAGATCAACAAAGGAGATTTATCTGACTCAGACTTACCCCAATAGAGATTATTTTTATTATCATATATGTTCAGAAAATGTATAACTTCTTTTTTTTTACTCTTTCAGATGATAAGTATTTTGAGTGGCAGCTGCTGGTTGGGAATACGTGGCTTCGAATAGAGAATGATCATGTGATCGAGACTCATTACTGCCAGCCTGGAGCTAAAGCAATCAGTCTAAACACAAGTCAAGGGTCAGTGTGGTTTGATTTGATCCAAATAGGCTGTAATGTATGTTAATAAATCCCATTTTAGTCATAAAGGACATTAAACACATAGAAAGTCCTTTTATAAGCCCTACATTATGGAAAGTTTAGTTGTTAAATCAATAAAACTTTAATTCCATTTAAAAAAATGATACAGAGAAAAAAGAAGTTCAGGTGTACACTCTTTAGAAATAACTAGTAGTTTGTGCTATATGCAGTAATATTACTTTGAAAACAGCCATGTTGACCTAAATGGTGTAACATCAAAAGCAGCAACAAACAATGAAATAAAATAGAGGCAAAATCATTAAAAAAAAGTTTCATTATAACCAATAAAGTAAGTATAAAACTACACAAAACAGCAGTTGCTATGGTAACTGTCCCAGTTTGGGTGGTCGGCAGCCCTATGGCGGTGCTGTGGGCATGGTCCACTCACTCAATTGTTGCTTAGGAAAACAGCAAATCATGAGGGCAGATGAAGGCGTGGTGAGGTGGAGCCAATCCCAGCCAGGTGACAGTGGTTTCCATGAGGGAAATCAGGTAGATGAAATTAATGTCAGCTGTAACAGTCTGCGTGTGTGTGGGAGAAAATATGTTTAGATATGTGTGTCTTTTATTTGTTTGTGTCATACTGGTGTGTGTCTACTTGTGTTTTTAAGACACAAAAATGATTCTTTAATATTTTGTGAAGCATTTTTGTGCTGTAATGCTATATAAATAAAGTTTGGTTTGATTCACCACAGTAAAAAAGGCGCCACAGATATGGAGACCACCCTGAATGTGGACCCTCAGCAAGTGATATGAGTGTTTTATATATATCTATTTCTGTTAAACCACCATTTAGAAGCAACTTAAGGATTTTTTATTTTATTTTTTATTTTTTATTCTATTTCTATTTCTATTTTATTTAATGCAGAGGTGCCAAAACACCAGAGCAAGACTCTTGTTCTTTCAGCGGAACGAAGGGGAATTTCACCTCATTTAGTTTTTCCAGTTTTAACATGGAGGCTTAAAACTTCAGGTGAATCAAAGTGTGATAAGTCCAGGCCTGCAGGGAGAGAGCAGCAAGGAGTTCAGACACAATCGCCTCTATTTTTTCTTTTCTTTTTTTTAGTGGGGCACATGTTCCCAAAATGCAAACTAAATATTATGAAAAATAATTTTATTTCCATTGAAAATTTGAAGTAATTTGACTTTAGTGTCTACATAATTTGTGCAGTATCTCCCTAGGGATCTGTGGTTTATGCAATAACAGTTATTAAAGAAAGGACAATTGACTTTGTGTATTTTATCACAAAATAGGTGTTACATATGCTGTTCTGATGTCTGGTCAATTTGTTGTGGTTTTTATGGCAACGATTGTATGAGTAAAACTAAGTATATCTCGTACTCTCGTAAATATATCTTGTACTCTGTCATATTACTAATTGTACTTTTTGTGTTTCTGACAGTTTTCTGCATAAAAATGGAGTCTACTGGAAATACATAGCACCTGAACCAGTTCAGAGCAGAACTTTAAATGCTGGCATGCACAGTTTCACTTTCACTACTTATTTGACTTTAGATTTGCTGACGTGTAATGTGTGTGTGTCCACAGAAAGGTGTCCATAGACTTTGATAAGCTGCAGACTGTCCCTGCAGCAATGAGGGTGCAGAGACTAAGCCTCCTGCTTCATGGCCAGACAGAAGACATAGGCTGGTATTTCAGAAATGACCAGCTGTGGCAGGAATATGGATCCCAGGTGAGGAAAATCTACAACCTTACAATTTAATCTTTACAGTTTACATAATGCTTCCTCCTCCTCCTCTCTCTCAGAGCTCCAGCTTATCGACCTCATCGATCAGCAGTAAAGACATTGAGCAGAACTTCACCCAGAACCCTCAGGGATCCCTCAGATTCACGGTGGGCTCCACAGGCTACTCGCTGGATTTTTCCAGTATGTGCTATTGTTTTGTTGATTTGTTTATTGTCAGTCACAATAAAGATTTTTCTGTTTAACTTAAAGTGTTTATTTCTACAGCCATGACCCAAACAAACCTCATCACAGGGTTGAGCAGGAACGTACGAAGACGTCCAAAATTCAGCTCCCCCAGATCAGGGTCAGATTTTTCTGTGGTTCCCACCCTCACACAGAGATGTTTGCATGTTATGCAAATAGATCCACTTAAGATGCTTCCTTATCCTTTCAACATGCATGACCGTTGCTTCATGTCCCTTTTAGCCTTCATTCCACCCCGGTCCAGCAAGCATTTTCCTTCCTCCATCTCCTCACACTCACAGGAAGCTACAAGTGGGAGTTCCTGGGAGAGGACGGGCAGTGGACAGAGTACCAGGCACATGTAAGTTCATTTTCTTTCCCTTTAAATGAGAAGGAAGAGTCACCAGTGGCGCTCAGTGTTCAATAATTCATTTGTGCTTGTTTGCACGCTTGCAGATATGTTCATTTGACAGTGCTGCCATTGAGAGACAGTACCAGCAAGACCAACATGGCCAGCTTCACTTCAAGACCAACAGATTTTCCTACTTGCTGGATTTTTCAAGTAAACCACATAAATTTACCCTAAATCTGTGCGACGGCTCGTGTTTCACAAGTTTAAACCTTCTCAACACCGTTTTGTTTCAGAAATGTGTCAAACCAATACAAGTACAGGCGTCAGGAGGTCAGTGAGGAGGACACAGCAAAGCAGCAGGTGAGGAAGAGCATCACGTCGCTTCAGTTGCAACATGGAAAGAAAATTCTTAGTTTTGGTGCTTTTGCTCTAATTTGCACAATAATTTGACACATCTAAGCTTTATTAGTGTAAAGCTGGATGTAAGATTTGGATATCTGTGTCTGTGATGTCTTTAAATGTGTTTTTCAGCTCAGGTACAAGCCCACGCTGGCAGTTTCAAGATGCGGACGGGACATGGAAAGATTATTCCAAAGTAAGACGTGACTTCCTGTCCGTCTGAAAATAAGTGTTGAACTGAAAAGTTTATGTTAATTTAAAAATACGAGTTGATGATTTGTAGCTAATTTTATGAATAATTTTTATTAAATATTTTGAAAAACTAATTAGTGTTATTACTTTATTTCTGTTTATTGTATTAACTCACATTTATCATTTATCTATTTTTTATTTATTTATTTGATCCTATTTTCAGTTAGCTCATATTTTTTATTTGTATTTATATCTTTTTTCTATTTTTAAAGTTTTTAAAACGATTTATAATAATTTGGTCCTTAAGGTATTTTATTATTTGTATCTATTTATCCTTAATATTTTCATCATATTTACATTTACTGTCTTTTTTCCATTTTATTTTTTCCCCACTTAAATTAATTTGACCCTATTTATCGTTAATTTCATTCACCTTTTTATTTATTTGTATATTTTATTTTATAATGGCACGAGTTTCTTTTTATTTCTGCAGGGACTTTATCTGTGTAGCATTTCCAGTCAGGACATTGAACTCCAGTACCAACAGAACCAATCAGGCATAATGAAATTTAGAACCAGCAGTTTCTGCTATGAACTTAACTTCTCAGGTTAGCTGCAAACATTTCATTATTTTTCTTAATAAAAGGAAAATGTTTTCTGGTCTAAGCACTCCTGACTGATTTATTGTCCGTTTGCAGCCATGACTCAGACGAACCTCTCCACAAAGACCTCCAGGTCAGTGAGACGACTTCCCCAGTGAAACATCAGCAGACAGTGAGGATGGACTGTCTCACGATGGAGAAGAATTCCCACACAACAGTACTGCCATGTTTTCACTTCTATGTTAACCTCTGCAAGGATTCTGTATCTCTCATGCTGATGTGCATCAACATGGCTCATTGCAACCCTGAAGAAACCTCTAAATCAGCAAATAGTGTTGATTAAAAGTTTGTGTCTAAGGAGACTAAATGTTACACATCTAAATGGACACCTAAAACCCTCCCAGATGGATTTAAATTGATCCGGAGGCTGATCCGCTACAGACTCGTATCATAGCTTTAAACAAGCTTTTAATCGGCTTCCTGTACGAACTGTGGGCAGGTTTAAAATGCTTTAGGGGAGTTTTAAGGTAACTCAAAGGGTGAATAATTTTTAACTAAATACATTATTTATTTGGTGCTTTTAAATATTTCCAAATTTCATTTAACTTTAAATTTACATCTTGACAAGACCTCTGTCATTTATTTTTAACCATATAAAGTGATGTTTTCTGAGCCAATATTAAAAGTTTACTTATCTAAACATGTTCGACTCAACTGTTTCCTCACGCACACAAATAACCGCCACGGAGAATACTGGATATGCATTTCGTTTTTATATGTACACATCTTCACCGATTCACCTCAGTAACCAGCACCTGAAACACGTGAAACAAAGTGCACACTTCATATACAGGACAGCAGTAGTTTACAAAGGATTTGGTAGAAGAATAAGCTTTAGTTATCTGCCAAAATATGTGACACGCTCGCAGACCAACACATCCCGGTGGTGAAAACAAAAACAGCCACAGACGTGTGTCGATCCACAGGTGAAAAACATCCACTCAAAGACACATTCCTGGTCTGGTTTGCTTCAAATAAAAGGAGGGGAAGTGAAAACACTCAGTTAAATGAGTTACACTGCAATGTGGTGTGAAACAAGACGTAATGCAAGACATAGTTCAGCAAACACAGTGAGCAAGGTGCTTCTAAAAAACTCCAGTTTTAAAATCTGATCTAAAATGTAAGATTTATTATGAATACACAAAGTTTAGCTGCTAAGATCTGACAGATTTCTGCAGGATTCAGACGATCAATATGCACTCTGAACAACCAGCAAGGATTATTGCACTCCCACTCATCTAAGGCCTCTTCCACTTTGTGTTTACCCTTCATGCCCTCCGACAGCTTAGAAGTGCTGGAAACAAAATATATAGCGATATCTATATTATATATAACGACAAATCTTCATTTTATTATTGATCAGCAATCTGATCTCGTGTGGGAATGAATGCAACTGGTCACTGAAATGAACAAAACAGTAACAAAGCAAGGCATTCAGAAGGAAAATGACAGAAAGCAGAGTGATGGGAAATTATTTATACTCCAGTAACAGAAGGCGTACCCTTAAAAAGAGTCATGTGTATGCAAAGGTGGTTAAATTTAGTATTCTGTTTGTTTATAAATCCATTTCTGCTTTACCATACAATTACAAAATGAGACTAAATCAAATAAAAACTAGAATGGTCCAATTTAATGACTGGAGTTTAGTGATGCTGCAAATGGAGAATCACCATGAAGATGAAGTGCAAACTGCAGGATTTACCTCATCTACACAACTCGGGTTGCTTTTCTACAGTGATCTCCATACGCAACACTTCTAAGCAATGGATGTGTGTGAGAGTGTTTCTAAGCCAATCCGATCACTGGCACAAGCTCCTGAAACGGTCAGTGAAGGGAAAGAAGACTGTGATGCCTCGAAGCAGCATTTCTTCATCGTTTTTTAAAGGGATGACTGATACATCTCATTCATCAAGTAAAGTACACTCCATCCACTCTGGCATTTGTGATCCAAAACCTTAATAAGAAAGAAAACTGAGCTGGAATTCATTCTAAACCCATCACATTTGGACTCCCAAGAATGTCAAGTAGAAAATAGTAGGAACCCCCCCCCAAGCATTTAAAGCCCACAGCATAGAAGAAGAAGACGTTCCCACCCAAAATGTTTGTCTGGTCAAAGAAAGTAGAAATGGAAATCAGCTGTTGGTTCATCAGCACAAGTCAGACTCCAGACCCAAGTGAGATTAAAAACATGAATGAAAAGACGGTTGAAAGTACTCCACGATGGGTCTGCGTCTTGTTCCGTGACTCCTGTCTGCAGTCAGTGAAACAACACCAGCCATGTTTAGCCAAACAAGTCTTTCAGATCATTGTTCACAGATGCGCTTTGTTTAACCCCCGTTGGGTTCATGCTCGGAGTCGCGGCATGCTGAGAAAAGTTCTGTGGGCTGAAAAAGGGGTTTGCTTGCATCCCAAACCCAGCGGGTACCCCTCCCATTCCCACTGGTACACCCTGCATCTGGGCCTGACTGTTCTGGCCGGAACCAAACTGACTCAGCCAAGGGGTGTTGCCTCCAGGTGTGGACTGAGGACCCATTTGGTTGAGAGGAACTTTGGGCTTGTTGGGTGTGAAAAGACTGTCCAAGGCGGACATGTCAGGAGCTTTACTGCTCTGCCCAGTTGGTCCTTGATTCTGCGTGAGGACTCCAAAGTTTGGGGTACTGGTGGTGGTGGCCATCCCACCATAAAGGCTGGGGCCAGTGGGCCGCATGCCCATTCCCAAACCTCCTGTCTGAAAGCCCATAGATGCGTTGAAACCGTTTGACATTGGGGCACCCATGGAGCCCACCATAGGACTAGCGGAGGGGAAGGCAGGCATGGTGGTGCCCTGAACTGGGGAGGGTCGAGCTGTGTTTGCCAAAGACAAGTTGTTCAGAGACGTCATGCTGTTGAGCAGGCTGCTGGTCAGATCCTTAGTCTGTAACATAAAGAGAATCTCTGTCACAATAAGTTTGTTAAGCATCAGTGTGCTTAGGAGATGCGTTCAGGCTTTACCTGTGCACCAGAGGATGCGGCTGGTTTGATCGTCTGCGGTGCCAACGGCTGCTGGCTCCTCAGTTTGGCCGCCTGCTCCTGCTCCTTAGCCAATCGCTGTTTCTCCTCTAGAGTCAGCGACATCTAGGAGCCGTGCAAAGACAGAATATAAACAACTGGGCTGCATATTAAAAATGTTCTGTGATGTCATGCACATACTCGGTTTGGCTGCGAGCTTGCTGAAGTAGATCCATTTTCTTTCCCATTAACGCCAGCGCTGCCAAAGATGTCATCAATCTGACCACAAAAACATCCCATCTCAGAACACGTTTATGCATTCAGTAAGCATCTACTGCACGTTAAATATACACATTTTCTCAGGTAATACCTGGTTGCCAGAGCTAGGTGGGCTTTTAGTCTCCTCTGATTGGCTCCCTGGATTTGAGATGTTTAGACTTCTGTTTGAAAATAAAAAAATACATTTAAATATTAAAACAATAAGCAATATGCATGTAAATGAGTATCAAACGAGGAGGTTAAAACCTCTGTTGCTCTTGCATGATGTGCAGCTGCTCCAGCTTGGTTTTGTGTTCAGCCTCCATGCGGCCCAGCATGTCGCGGATAACCGCCATAAAAGAGTTAAACTGAAATATGGACGAGAACGTCACATCTATTCTGTCGTGCAGTCAAATAAATATGAAGAAACTTCAATTGTTTTAGGTCAAATGAAGGCGACATTGTAAGGACCTGGATGAGTTTGGCTGTGCAGTACCTGATTGAGATTGAGGTTGTTGTCTATACTAAGCGAGACGAGGTGGGGCAAACTCTTGGTGGCAAGGTGCTCTTTAGGGATGCCGAGTTTCTTGTGACTGAAGGTGCACTTGTAGATGCCTGAAGCAAGCAAGAAATGGCTCAAAGATCTGATCATGAATTAATCAGTGAATGAGTGTTAAAGCTCTGGTTTGTCTACCTAAAATGCCCATAAGCACTGCTGGTTCTCTGGAGGGAATCTGTTGTAGGAAGGGCAGGATCTCATCGATGACGAACCATTTGTCCAGATATTCCAAAATCTTTCCCAGACACACCAGAGAGTTCACTCGCACCTACAGACAATCCATTTGGTAATTAACATCGAGAAAAGTAGGAATGAAGATACATTTATATATACTAACTATGTCTCTGAAATGATGAAACTCACAGCAAGCGAGGAGGTCTGCAGGCACGCCGATTTGATCCGGGGGATGAGTGAATTCTTCATGGACGGGTATTCAATTAGGTTGGCAAATGTTGGGATGATGTTCAGGCACAGCTCCTGCTCAGCCACAGATGAGATGATATGGAAAAGAAGCAGCTTTATGATGGAGAGAACAGCATCCTTTCTCTCTGCTCTCAAAATATCACTACAAAGCTACAGAGTGTCTGCAAGCAAAGTCATTCAACCTGCCAAGAATATTAAAAATGTACTAATTAAAATTGGAAGCTAGTTTGGGATTTTCTGCAAAACTAAGGAGGCATTTTGTGGGAATATTGTTTATATATACAACTCATCCCAATGCCATAATCCCAGTTTCCCTCTTGTACCTGGATCTGTATTGAAGGAGCCTCCAGAGCTCTGTAGACCATGGGTAGCACGCTATTCTTGATGTCCTCTGGTGGTGTCTTCGTCAGAAGCAGGTCCATCTTTTGTAGGAATATCAGCAGGATCTGTATACCACAGGGGGCCAGTTAGGAAAAGTGGCTTCTGTTTAACATCGGAGTTACGGGGGTAAATGGAAGCGCGTCAAAACTGGGATTTTAGTGCAACTTTTAGTGCTACTGACAAGACAACACATACACTAGCTGATGTGACAGGAACAGATTCACAGCAGAGACCACTCACCATGTTACTAGCCTGAAGAGGCATGGGAAGAAAAATACAGAGAAAAGATTTGATAAAGTGACACACACACACAGCATGTCAGGTTACATCCAGATGATCAACACCAGCATCAAAACACAAAGGCAGCTTCTCTTTAACTTGTTGCTATGAAGGAAAAACCTGCAACAGCTCAGCCGTCTCAGTAACGTGGACAAACAGAGCACGCTAAGCATTTCTACCTGAACGGGCTCCTGCTGCTTGAAAACAGGTGTTAGATCAGGCAAGATGAGGCGAGTATATTCCTCCTTGGTGCACTCCTCTGCAATCAGCAGCACGTTGGGCAGAACAAAGGGAACCATGTCCGGGTTGACAAACTCTGATGTCAACGCAGGTAGGATGCGATACACCACCACTCTCTGTGAGGAAAAAGGCCATCTTTAGACTGAAGTCCCATTAAACTGTAACATTTTTTTATCTTCAAACTGCCTGATGGCATTCACGTGGTCTGTGGAAAGGATTAAATACTTTGGTCATGATATTAAAGCTGGTATTATATACAAACGAGGATGCAGGTTATATCCCTGCATGCAAGATTAACTTGACAAAAGTTAAATGTCTTAGTTTAGAAGTACTGTGCAGCACTCTACACTGCCCATCTGTGGTTGTCAACAAAACATTTAGCATGCAAAATGCTAGAATAATACTTCAGATTCCCAGAGGTGTGAGTCGGATGTTTGTCACTGCAGGAGTTCACACAATAACGTTTATGTTAATGCAACAAATCTGCAAACAGAATAAATACCATCTTTCATTATAAATGCACTTTAGTACAACCACAGCTGAAACAAAGTGCTGCACATGACTGAATATGGAAAACTATAAGAAACCACAGCACTGGCTCAGATATTTGTTTATTATTCCATTATTTTTATTTGTGCTTTTATATTTTCTGTTTAGCTTTTTGTCCTATATCTACCTTGTCTGACGTGTATTTATTTATTTATAGAGTCTATTTAATAAATGGAATTATTATTAAAGACAGATTACAGTAGTTTGGTAGATTTTCAAAGTTCATCTGGCCTGTTGTTCTCTGAGCTCTCCAGAAACTAAGTCAGTCCGATGTTGACTCGTCTCATCTCTTGCCGTCATTTCCTGTTTCTCTTCTTTGTCTGATGAATCAGCCACAGAACACATCATCGGGGGTTAAAGGAAGAAACTATCTTGACCCTAAACGCTTGTGTTTAACAAAGCAGCATGGTATTTTAGTGCAAATAAGGAAAGAGAGCAAAACCTGTTCCTACACTCTACTTCCAGAAGTCCCGCTCTCTGACTAAGTTAATACAAAAGCGCACACACACACACACACATTTTGTTTTCTGGCAACTCTCTGATATCCGTTTCATCTGTGCCCCTACACATTATAACTTATAGTGCATGCAGCCATTTCTTGTATTACTTATTTCATAATCATATGTATTACTGTACATGAGAGCAAAACAGGAAGCTTTAGTGTTAAGATGGAGGGGAACTTCTCGTTTAAACATCAGCACATAAACCAGCAGCGGACTGATGTAAATCATTTCCCACAAACCAGTAACATTACATAAATCCACTAGCTGCACACTTTACCTAACAGCACCTGGATTCTACCTTCCTGCAGGAGCAACGCCCATCTTCGCCCCGCACAACCTGTCCTCCTCCTCCTCGTTCTGTGGCCTCATCATAACCTCATCACATCTGCTTCCATGTTATGATTTTAATTATCAGATGTTTAAAAATGTATCTTGGTCTTCACACACCTGAAACTGCACATTGTGGCTGTTTGTGTTGCTGAAACATCTCCATCATCACTGCGTGTTGCTGACTGAACCAACAACGCAATACGTCTAAGGCAGGTGGAAGAAGAAGTAGTTCCTGCCTATCCTGGAACTTTATTTATATAAATGTTGGTATTCTGCATATCTTCTCAAATACGTACTAAGCACAAAGTGCAGGCCTGGTATACTGTAGTTTGATTGTAGTTTTTGTGGGAATCCAGCATGGTGCTGGAATACTTTAATCCCTGCATTAACCAGTTCAGAAACGTATACTTTAAAGAGGTTAGAAAGGAACATAAGGCATATCAGCAAAGCAAAAACATCCTTTCAACCTGTTTTACGCTGCAGTTCCTACCTTTGGTAACTTGGGTAGCACTTTGGGAAGGCCTTTGAAGAACTGGGACTTCTGCAGGTTGTCCCTCTGAAAGAGGGAGTCAAAGTACTGCAGAGTGACGGCGCCGATGTCGTCAAAAAACGGGATCTAAAGTCCAAACAGAAGCACAAGAAAAGCACTCTGTCAATCATTAAAACATCACAAACACAGAAGAAGAAAAGACATTTTAAAAGTGAGCTAGTCGACCTTCGTCATCTGGTCGGCGTCGGGCCGGACGTTTGGTGTGACGCTGAGCAGCATCTTCACATGTTCCCGTACTTCCTCAGGGATCTTGTTCAGCAGTGCTGGACTCATACTACTCAACTACAAGAGACCAGAATTTAAAGAGAAGATCTGTTTTAGTTTGTGGCGTCTGATCCTGAGGTGGAGAATGGAATGAAATACCCAACAACTGAAAGATACAACAAAATGATTATTATTATTGGATGTGATCTGTCCTGCATACGTTTTACAACAACTAACATCGACTGACAACCTGTTGGGAGTTACAATATTTACATCAACCTAATTAACAATCCATCTTTATACACAGAAGAAAGTCTGAAAGGTTTAAAATCTCTGTAGCAAGAACTTCACATGAAATGCTAATCAAATGTGTTTGTCACACAAGGTCTCGGCTAATTTTCTGAAACTTTGTACAATACATCACATCCAGTTAGCAGTAGCTACAGGTAGCTCTCCTAACTTACACTGAAAACTAAATGCAAACTGCACAAACCAGATGAGTCGCTGTAGCACGAGATACTGGTACAGTTATTTAATATGGCAGCGGGAGTGCATCTGGGGTGCAATAAGGTGTGTCTGTGACATCAGCTCCTAGATTTCAGCAGCCATCCAATCAAATCTGAGCAACATGACACTGTGACTCGGTAAATGACTCAGATCTGAGCAGGCAAAGAAAAAAGGTGGAAAAAGTGGATTTTCTTGGTCATCCGCTTCACCTAATGCTGCTAATGTCAACACAACAACAGCTAAATTCCATTCTATACAACAGTGAAAACAATATATGGAATACTTCACTTCACAGGAGCCACTCCTTCACTCACCTGGTCCAGCTGCCTGCTGAAGCTCTTAAAAATGTCATGCTTGTTCACTTGAAATACAGGCTTGCCCTCATTGAATACGGCATGCACAACCACGCCAAGAGAGTACATGTCAGAAGCGGCGTCGCAGCTGACGGAGAGTATGTACTCAGGAGCAAGGTACTCAGGGTTGGGGAGGCAGAGAGGAGGAAGGTTGGGCTCCCACTCTTTACATGTGTACTTGGGCTAGAAGTAAAGAGAGAAGACAACGATATAAAGGTTTATGATAGAAGTGAAAACACCAAGAAGGCAAGGATAATAAACATTGTATGCATACCTCTGCATCTGAGGGGTTGTGGGAGGAGATGCTGAAGTCAAAGCCCATGATCTTCCAGGCTCCGCTCTTGTTGAGGATGATATTCTCTGGACACAGGTTGCCATGGACCATTTTAACCCCACTGTGCAAAAAAGACAAACCCTCTGAGATCTGAAGAAAGAGAGAGAGAGAATGAAATAAAGAAAGGGAGAAAGAGACATGAATAGGTCAACTTAAATGAAACGAGCATGACATCATCTGCATTACCTCCTGCACTCTGAATCACGTGCTATTAAGTCAGACAGGTGCATCTCTTGTTGTTGATTGGTTGAAAAAAAAGATACACCTGTATTCAGGTATATTGTGTTTGTGTCTTTTAAAAACTTTGGCATGAGTGTGACTTAGTTTGGTATGAATTTGTGAACATGAAAGTTTACTTTATAAGAAGTATACCCATAACTCTACAGGCCTCTGGAAAAAAAGGCAATGGAATATTTAGCACTCTTACCTGTAACAAGCCATATTTGGTCTCCACGTCATAAAGTTTATATTCTTTGATGTCATTGGGCACTGGACTGGGCAGGTTGTCCCACTGGCCCAGCACGTTGGACAGACTAGCAAACACCGGCTCTGTGCAGAATGCCAAGCAGTCTCTGAGGGCCAGATTAACATCAGACATATATAAGCAAAGACAATAACATGTGCTGAGGCTACAAATTAAACTGAATGTCATCATCTTTGGACAAAAAAAAAGAAAAATTAAATTAACACATCACAGCATCCACCTCAACTCAATCCTCTTCGGATACACACACAAACAGGGAAATAGATCTGTGATGCAATCACCGTGACTCTTCCAGAGGATGCTGAACCGTTAGGAGACGGGGATGACGCAGCCTCGTCAGCTGTTGCACGCCTTTTTTCAGCGAGTCAATGATTTGGTCCTTGTCAAACTTCTGATACTTGTCAATCATCTTCTTATCAAATACAAATACGGCCACTTCCTGAAGAGTGACAAACAAACAAACAAAGCACTCTGATTAGCTGTATCCGGACGCAGAACTATTCCTATTGTAGAGTGTCCTAACAGCACACACACATTGTAAATCATTTATCCCTCCAAGACCAGTCTAAACATGCCTGACAATGATAAAGTATGGTAAGAGTGGAGCTAGAAATATACAGACATACCTGTTTGGTGGACTTTTTGGTACCATTATAGATCCTCCAGCACAATCCAGGTCCTCCACTTGCAATATGTCGGCCAACTTCAAACTCTCGGGTCACTGGGTTACCCATAACAGCACTTGTGACGTCCGCCGTCACCTTAGTGACGGTGCTTTTTAGCTTGTTCAGCATGGACTCCATGTTCAGGCTTGACCTGGAAGCTGAGGTAGGACATTGATTTTAATCAAATAGGACAGAGAGGCAGTTTAAAGACTGGACTCAGACAACAGTGGTCTTTACAATCATTCAAGGAGACAGTCGTGTTCTTCCAGCAAATCCATCAGACATGGACTCTATAATGCACCTGCATAAAAATTTGCACATCAAAGTGCCAGCTGCTGCCTCAGGAGAATAAAAATGGAAACGGTATAAGCTGTCCCCAAAAATATAAAATGACTCAAAGCACACTCAGCTGCACAACAATAAGGTTTTTTTCCCCATGTCAGTGCCTTAAAACATGTTGGGAAAAATGAAGTCAGACAGCACAACATAGCTGCAAGTAATGAAGTGCTTCATAATGGAGTTTCTCATAAATCCATAACAATGCATGCTGTTGATTTTAATTTGCAGTTCTGTATACTTCTCCAGCTAATAAATCTGATTTGACCTCATAACAATGTATAAAATCATCCCACTCTACTGTCCAGCCCATTTCTTTCCCTCCTGTTTTAAAATACACATTATAAATACTATGATCTAAATGTCATCAGGCAGGTGCAGCGAACCACCTGACTCTAAGTGGTAAAGTTATCACTGCTCAGTTTGTCTGGAAACTGTGTATTGAGTTATAACAAATGTAAACCTGTGCTTCTGATGTACAGTGATCCAATATTTCATGACACCTTTCCATTGGCTGTTACTGACTACAGATCTTAATGATTGTAACTAAGCATGTACAACGCTTCTATGTACATGTCAAGTAATTATACGTCATACAAGGCATATAATACTCATTTTACTGGTCATAAACTGTAGGACATTGTACCACTCAAGGCAAACTGTAAGAATGACTTTCAGATACTTAGATCACTGAAACCAGCCTACATATATACATTTCTAGCCTAGCACAATTGTTAGCATTACTGCTTCAGATATCAGAAAGATCATTACAAACAGATTGGTAACTTTGGTATTATAAGGCTAAATAATCCTGCAAAAAAAACTTTAAAGCGTATAACCTCGATAGGCTGGGAACTTTGTCTTTTCTTGTTTAACTTGACTGGCACGTTTGATGGCGAAATGTCTTACTGTTAGCCAAGTTAATCATCTTGCTCAGTCTAAACGCAGACACCAAGGCTAGGAGAGCTGTGACAATAATTAATCAGGTTTGGTTTTTTTTTCTGCTTTTCAATCCGGATTTTAACCCGTTCATATAGCTACTGCCATTACCGGAGAATGCTGGCTACCGCGAAAGGCTATTTTATTGACAGATCAGATCAGGGAGCTAACTAGCCAGCAACGCGTAAGTAAACAGCTTCGTAATATACAAAGAGCGATGGATTTAAAAAGAAAAAAATTAAGCCAACACCTATATGGTGCTTACCTTAATGGGGGAAAAGGCTCTCAGTTTTCAGACTTCTTAGTAGTGGACTGTCGGTAATACCACTGTCAGTACTGGCTGTGAAACACAGCCCCCATGTCTTCCAGTCGCATACGAAATGAGTTAGCTTAGCATGCTAGGAAATCACCAGCCCCACTTCCGGGTTTTGTCATGAGTCAGGTGCATTGACGTCATCACTGAGTTTTTCTTTTTATTGTGGATGTGTGGTCCAAATGCCCACACCATGCCCTATATACCTATAACCCTGTAGTGGTCAGGATATTCTAGAAGAGTCCGACTGTCCAGAAAAAAAGGATTGTACTCCAAATTGCATGCATATTAAAATGTAGTAAACCTGGACACCAGAAAATAACCATTATAATAGATAATATAATATAAAAGATGCTGACTAGCTGTTTTAACATGCTGAAATAGCAGTCAGGTACACTTTAATAATGAAAAAGGCCCTGTGGTTGGCAATCAGCTCCTGGAGGAATGACATAATCACAGCCACAGAGCACTAAAACGAGGGGCAGACCCTTATTATGACACCCCCCCCTCAAACACACTCCACTTACAGCCATAAAGAGACCCAGTGAAGGAGGCTCTCACACTCCAAGAAAGCTCCAATGTGTTCAAGTTAAACCACTCATGGGCCCGGCCCATAGTGCCAAGCGCTCTGGGGGTGAATGCAACACTGTCCCTCTGCCCGACAGTACATACCATACCATTGTTATTTCTAAAACACTTTAAAAACAACAAACAGTGGTGTACAATAACAGAAAACATATCACAAATAAAAACAGCTTAAAGAAAAACACAGACACAGATGACGACTCATTCTTGCCTAGTCTGTGTTCGCTCAGTCTGGATAGAGCGCTGCTATAATGTGTTATGTGTTTCAGCATCTTAAACAATCAAAAGATTGAAGCTCTCTTTAACTAGGGTGCCTTTTTCTTCTTAGTATTCTTCTTTTTTTTTTATTGAGACTTACCTTAACCATGCATGGTGAAAAATGTACAATTGTATATCTCATTTGTTTGGATCAAGGCCCTGTCTTAGGATAAAACTGTTTTTATGTAATTGTAATGTTCTTGTTTGATAATAAAAGTTAAAAAAAAAAAAACAATCAAAAGATGAGATAAATACATTTATTTTTTGTATCGCCTGGATTCATGAAATCTAAACATTCAAAAATCAAAAGACATTTGACCCAAGATCAAATTAGTAGCCTAAAATTTAATAAATTAAATAAACTTTAAAACGTTTTCAATCAAGTGACAAAACCAAGTAAAATCAAATTCAAGTAAAATCCTAAAAACTTTTAACAAAATTAGTTAGTTACTTATGATAAGTACAGAGAAGCCACACATTTTAAACTAACATTACCCTGAGCTATTTTTAGCCTAACACCCTATAGTGTCCTCTCACTTCCTATTAAATCTAACACAAAATAATTAAAAAGACATTTTTCCTAATTTTACCTGAACAAAAGATGCTGCCAATCATACAAAGCATCAATTATGTAAAGATTGCATATGTAGAAATATCACTGTTACATCAAAGTGCCCAAAGAACACTGTGAGAAGCCCAAATTAACCTAACGATCTTCATTAATTAGCACAAAAGCTTCACATCAACAGAATACTAGCTGATCAATGAAACTCAGTTTTTTAAAAACTCCCTTAACATTTTTTTAAATCTCACTACCTTTATCTTACAGTTGTACCTCACATGGCACAAAAATGCATGACCGAACTGTTGATATACACAACATATTCTGTTACAACAAAACAAAGTTGGAAAAATAAACCATCAAAAACATGGAATCATATAAAAGCACAATTACAGTTTTCAAAGTAGTGCAAAAATCAAATACACATGTGTTGAAATAATGCTTTGATTAAAAAAATGCAATTTCAGTTTAAAAGGGTATTTATAGCTGCTTTACTAAACTTTTGTGACCAGTTTAGATTTAGAAAGTGCTGGAGAAGTGCTGGAGGAAGACCACAGGGTGATGCTTCTCAAACTCTTTGAGGAGCTTCCTCTTCTCTTTAACTGGCAGGTTCTTGCTGGATAAAATGTCACACAGAAGTTGTTTGAGGCTCTCCAGGGTAGTGGCTTCACGCTGGTCCTCGTACTCCTGTGGAGTCATCTGCTGGCAGAAAGTGAAGGCTGCAACACAGGAGGAATACCAACAGATGTTTTAGTGTGCAGTAGTGGATAAAACACTTTCATACTTTGAACCAGAACTTAGTCCCTGAAGTTAGTTAACTCTTAAAGCAGGGCATTTAGATTATCTGCAGAAAATTGAAGCTAGATTAAATTCCATATCTAACCAGAGTTTTGTAAAAGCAGAACATATTCTTTATTTAGGTGTATTCACTCTCTGGGTTGTTTGATGGGTTTATGTACCGTGTGATGTCAATATACAGTACAGACAACCCACAAACCTGCTCTTTATTAAACTGAAAGCACTGAAATTCCGAGACCTGGTTCATTTTAAAATACTACAATTCATGCACTCAGTAATACATCAAAAAGTACCACAAAATATCCAGGAGTTGTTTCAGATG
>JBAMHV010000025.1:15635527-15661726 GCA_037177535.1 Pseudomugil gertrudae
CCCTCCCCCCCCCCCCCCCCCCCCCCCCCCCCCCCCCCCCCCCCCCCCCCCCCCAGGCAGAGTACATCACAGTGCCTTTCTTATCCATTTAATCAATTTAAATAAACCAATTTATTTAAAATAATGCGAACCTTACTGAAAATAGGTTATTGTTACAAAATAAAACTACTCTCCTTTAAAAATTAATTAAATTAAATGAAAAATACTTTATTGATCCCAGAGGGAAATTCAAATTGTAGTAGTTTTTTAAATACATATAGTTAATGATATAGTTACCGTAGTTAGTATATATATATAGTTTAATCTGGAAAATGCAGATTGGAAAATAAATAAAAGGTCGTAATGCTCAATGTGCATAAACCTGACTTAAGACGACGAACAACCACCACCTAGGAAGAATTATCACACAAGTCTTACTATAATGTTTACTGACCCAACTTTCAGGGACCTTGCTTAAGGTCGTCTCTGAAAGGTCCCGGAGCCGAGCTCTGGTGGTTTGTTTACGATATCATAAAGGCATAAAAGAGTTAAAGTGATGTTAAATATATTATCTACACTTAAATCTTACCGTGCTGGATGTTTTCACGGAAACTTCTTGTTTGGCTGTTCAATCTTCTAAACCGAGGAGTCAAATCAACCGCCATCCTGCCGCTATAGTATGACGTAGTACTTTCTCTTCTTCTACGCCCCGGAAATGTGAGATTGCTGCTCACTACTGCCCCGAACAGGTGAAAAAAAAACCAACCTATTAAATACCAAAATCCCTGTGCTAAAATGAGTAACAACTTTTGTTTTAAATAAGTTATACATTAATATGAATTAAGTGTATATCCTGCTGCAATTTAATGAAAATATTTCAATTATCAGGTTTAGTCTGGGTGCACAGGAGGAAAGTTTTATTCATCACTGTAATATTTTGTGTTATAAAGTCCCTGCCTCTAGCACTACAGGACAACACCTGTGTCCAACTAGGTTTGCATCAATCTGACTGTCACTTAACCATCATCCATGCTGTCCCCTTTTTGTTTGATTCCCTGCTTGTATTGTTCTCTGTTATAGCCTACATTGCTTTGGAGAGAGTTTCTGTTAAATGACTTTAGAATAGAATAGAATAGAATAGAATAGAATAGAATAGAATAGAATAGAATAGAATAGAATAGAATAGAATAGAATAGAATTTAATAGAAAAAGGTTTACCTCCCTCGGACTTAAATAAATTCTTTTTCAAGGTTTAATTTTTTAAAACTGTCACTAGGCATTTATGTGGGCTTGTTATAAAATGTTGAACTAAATAAAGGGAAAGATGTGTATTAGATATAACAATAAATCATTTCAAATAAACATGCACAAAAAGTAAAAGGAAGGGGTTTTCCATCCCAGTGAGTAAATACTATCGCCAAATGGGCGGAAGATATCATTACATATTGTTTAATGTGTATTGTTCAAAGTGTAGTACTGAATGTACTAGCTGTAAGAACCCTGAACAAAATTAATGAATTATTAAAAGGCGGACTATTTAATATCGGTGATTTTTGAAAGTATGTTAAACACAGCCGCTGAGGCAAATAAATTCCATAAAAGATGTTCTGATATCTAAAAAAAAAAAAATAACCGTGTGAACTGTTCACTTAATGCCCCAGCTGTAAACAAAAACATCGCACGTGAAGGAGAGTGGAACTTAACATCTCAACCAAAAGCAAAAACGTAGGTATTTCAGCTTAACGTGGTCAGGTTTTTAAATAATTATGACTATTTTGGATTTATACATTTATATGTAAGACACAGGTTTTTTTTAAACAGAAACTGTTTTATTCTAAATCCCGTATTCGCTTTTGTTTGGCAGTTGAACACCCCTGTATGCGAAATGGTTCGGTCTATTTGTCCTCTCAGCTGCACGAGAGAAGAACCTTTAAATAGCGAACAGAGCAGTAACGGATGACGACGACCCTCCACTGCTAAGCCGATTTGGTTTGTCGCTAGTTTCCTTCTTTGGAGACTTGAATTAGGTAAAATTCGCTTATATTGATAGCAGTGTTTGATTAAATTTGCCGTTTTGATAACTTCGACCTTGAATCTCGCTTTATTTGTGGCGGAAATGGAGTAAACGAAGAAACGTTTCAAGAAGGTTCTGACAGCGAGCGCGTCAACGATAAAGTCAAAGTAAAGCGACTGTGTAAAAGAGACTATACTTTTTTATTTATGTTCAGCTTTAAAACACACGTAAAAAGATTGATCAGAAATGCAAGAAAGTTAGTCAAACCGCAGTGTTTAGTTTGGCTGTGTCTTTCGAAGCGAACGGCTCTTATCTTTTTTTGTCACGATAAGATTAAACAGTGTGTTGTACACGAGCCCCTGTTTTGGTGAGTATCTTAGATCACGTGTACCCACTTATTATGCGTGAGTGGGAATATTTTTTTTACCCATGTGCAAAGCTGTGCGACCAGTTTTCCACAGAGGGTTGAGTGACAGCTACAGTAGCCAATAAGGAGAGACCTCACGTGTGTAGCTCCGCCTTTCCGGTCTGCTTTGTTTACATTACACTGCAGTCAAATGTGGACCCTTCAGAGGTTGTTTCTATTGTCTTTTCTCTCCAGGAGTTATTCTAACGGTATGAAATGTGTACATTTTCTAAATGGGTGTACTCTGGTAAAGATGTTAGATTTGTGCTCCTTGTTTTGCCTTAACATTATATGCTTTTTATTTACTTATTATTCAGACTGCTTACATTAGCATTTTCATAATGAAGTAGTGCACGGCAGAGCATATCTACTCCATAATCAGTTTTCTGGTCAATCCCTACAGATTATCTCTGAAAATTGGCCTACTGTGTTGCTTTGACCTAGCTGTCAAGTGTAGCAGATGATGTAGTTTTGGACATAGTGCACATTAGTCCCACACTCCCCCACCCTCCTTCCTCACCCACTTGAGCTATCTTTAAACTGCAAGAGATGAGTGTGTATTCATTTTTGGCAGCCGATAACTGAGACCAGGGGTAGGAACACCCACAGGTCATCTTTCCAGCGCTGTATATTTGAGATAATATTAGAAGGGCAGAGGGATTTATTGTAACTGTTACAGTATTAAAGCATTTGCAGTTTGTAATGGAAATGTGCTGATGGTTACCATTCCTTGTCCATCTCATGCTGGTAGGTTTTTTCTTTTCTTTTCCTTTGGAAATATACTCAACACATGGCTGGACGTAACAGGATAGCTTTTATTGTTGGGTAGCCCTCTGTCTTCCATGTTGCCCTGGAAACAAGTCACCATATAAAGACTACAAACAAAGACAAGATCATCCAGTTTTTTTTTTTGTTGTCGTGCCTTTCTCCTCTAAACTGAAGAGACAACCGAGACAACATTTGACAAATCCCTGTGTTTTAATTTGTTTAGGGTCCTTTCAACTTTGCTTGTTGCAGCTGCTATCCAATATGCCTCTAAATGATGAGCGGCCCACCTCCATGTCCAGTGGCGACGACCAAAGCAGCGATGTGGAGTCATCGTCTGAATGCTGTGACAGCATGGCGATGTCCAGTGACCAGGACTGTTCTCGTCACAGCTTCAATAGCGATCGCTCCAGCAAGCATTGTACACCCTCCTGTGAGTTTGCCCGCATTATTTTTTTTTTTTACTTGTCATATACTTCTATCTTCCTCACTCAGTGTATCTGCTACTAAACTGTTCTTGATAGTTTTCTTTTGTCTAAAGTTTTCCTTATGCTTGATTTTTTGCACTTTGAATATTGGAAAACATTTTTTTGTTTTACTGCATGTTGTCCAGATTCCACCCCCTTTTTTTACCCAGTTGATTTCCAGCTTCAACAATCATTATCACACTTACAGTTTGTTTAATGCTTGTTGCCCACAGCAAGCCCGCCCAGAATCTTAACTCTGGATGAAGTCATGGATGTTGGAAAAGACCTGTTCAATCTCAAAATTGCACATGAGATTGTTGTAAACCCAGATATCCGTATGGACCTGAGTAGCACACAACAGAACAGGTATTCACTAAACACTGTTTCTAAAATGGGGGCACACACCGGTGGGTTCGCGAGACAATAGAAATATAATAAAATAGTGTTTATCTAATTTAAGGTAAGCATAAACACAATGCTAGATTCAGTATTGAGTTTAATTAATTTTAACAGACACTGGTTATCCACAACATGGACAAAGTCAAATGCAAAGATGTTTAAGGTTGCAAAGGGATTTACTGCATCCCTCCCTTGCATTAGGTCTTGTATATGGGGAGAAACTGGCATTTTACCAGAAAGCCCGTCTGTAATATTTGTAAACCAACCAAGTTTTATATGAGGCGAATGATTCAGGTCAACACAATACTTAATGCAGAAATCTTTCACCACATTATCAAAAGCCCTGGATCCTTATTATTTGTCTCTTTGCTCAAGGCAAAAAAAATCCCTGAAGACTCCAGAAGAAATGCTTTACAATAAAATAAAACAGGACGAAACTAAAATCTATTCCTCTGTGTGACAGTTTGCTGATGATCAAGTTATGAGAAAACTTTGAGACTCATTTTCATTTGAGCTTGATAAATCCAAAATATAATAGAAAAACAGGAGAAGACATCTTTACATTTTTAAAATGCATTTGTCCATAAAAATGGTCTCAGCTTTTTGTGACAAAAGTTTTAGTTTTAAAAACAAAATGATTTACATTCAGTTTGAAATGTCTTTGTTTGAAGTGACATTTTTTCAACTATAAATGTTATTAATGAATCTGCTGATGGCACAGCTTTGTCCAAATTACTTAAGCTTTTTTTGTTTAGCGCCCCTTGACAACAGTGTCATCTAGGGGCATTTACAGGCATGTCAGTTTGAGCTAATGCATAATAAATAGCGTACGTGTTGCTCACCTCTTTCCAAACAAAATGAACCTTGGTAATGGCTGGAAATTTACTCCACAGAGGGTTTAATGCTGTAAAAAGCTTGAGTATTGCTGCACTTTTCCATCCTTGAAACTGTGTGTGTTTATGTAATGATATTTGTTGCAGGCACTTATGCAACCCACTTTAAACCCAGTTAATGTGTCACAGAGAAGTTTAGTCATTTAACAGGCAGCTCTGCTGTTTACAGTGATGATTCGAGCCCAATAAAACATTTTGTTGTGCAAAAATCTTTTACAAAAACGTAAAAATAACAGCAAGCATATTTGAATTAATCATCTTTGTAAATGTACAGTTTTATATTTTTCTGCCTCATTTGTTTGTAATTAAAGAGAGATGGTTGTGGGTAGAGTTGTCGCAATCATGACATTTTAATTTTTAACTTGCAAATAATTTCAGTTTTATCATTTTTTTCACTAAATATTCAGAAACACCACAAACTGAGGAAAATCCTTTTAGTAACACTGTTGTCCCAAAGACACAAAGAACACACTGACAAGAGGTGACAACCAACTACTATGTTATTAAAGCTGACTTTAATTGAATTATTATTGGTGTGCAATCAGCAAAACTTTGATCTGTTATTTTGATGTATTTCTACACAATCTATTTGCATCTGTCTGTTCATTTTAAGCAAAACCTGAACTGAACAAATGAGCACAGAGTGCTGAGTGTAAGAAGAATAGTGCACTGTAAAGCAAATTAAATTATTTTTTTATTCAGAATTATAGTGCACCATCTTTCCTTATATCAAACCAGTTAGCTTCCTTAATCTGTAGAGTACAAGGCAAAAAGTCAAAGCAGCAGTTGTCCAGACTTTCCTTTCGTTTTCCTAAAATTGCATTTTTCTTTCTTTTTTTTAGTTTATGGAATCTGGTAAAAGATAATCTTCACAAAGCCTACTGGGACATCCTGGAGGCTGAGCTGACTGATGATCCACCCGTGTATGAACATGCCATAAAATTACTGGAGGAGATTCGAGAGGTTAGCATGTAAAATATGAAAACAGCTTCACTGGATCAGTTTAAATGACCCCACAGTTCTGAAATAAACTATAAGAAAATTTGAAGATGATGATTTGGGATATTTTTTAGCTTATTTTCTATTAAATATTTTGCAATCTTAAGAGTTTTTAACTGGTTTTCAAATAGAAAATGTTCAAATGTATTTGTTTTGTCACCTAATCAGACTTTTCATTCCACGCTCAGATCTTACTATCATTCCTTAACCCGGGTGCCAATCGGATGCAGACCCAGATTATGGAGGTGCTGGACATTGACTTAATTCGTCAGCAGGCTGAGAACAATGCTGTAGACATCCAGGGACTTGCCGCATACATCATCACCACCATGGGCAAGATATGTGCTCCAGTGAGGGACGGTGACATCAAGAGGCTACAGGAAAACACCGAGAACACAGTGACACTGCTAAAGTAACTACAAGCTTCTGTTTACTGCACATTAAACTACTTCACATTAACTTTTAGTCTAGTGAGAAGTATATTGGTTAGATTGGTTTGTTTTTGTTTTGTTTTTTTTACATACTAGGGAGATTTTCCGTGTCCTGGACCTGATGCGGCTAGACATGGTCAACTCTTCAATTAAACTGGTAAAGCCTATTCTGCATCAGCATGCGGTAGAATATGAACGGGAAACATTTCAGCACATCTTGGACAAAACGCCCAGTAAGTAAAAAGACGGGATTGTGAGACTGTGCAGTACTTGGATAAAATTACTTTTAGAGAAGTCAAAATTGTAGATTTTTCTAGATACAATCATGGATTAAAAAAAAAGACTATTAAAGTTGTCCCAATTATTATACATTAATTAATTTTTCTATGTGTTTAAAAAAAAAAAGAAAAGACAAGAACAGTACAGATCTTTAATGTATTTTTTTTATTATATGATCTATTAATAAACTGTTAATAAATCCTACATATACACACTCAGAGAAAACACATTGCCATGTGTGTGCAGGACCTATACCTAGACTAGTGAGGCCTCTTTCTGCAAATATATTATACTAATGCTTTAAACATTTCTTTTGAACCTGAGCAAAAACTTTATAAAAGGTAAATCTACCATAGCCGTTACCTTTTCTCACACTTCAAACACTTTGGCTTACATGCCGATGCGGCTTATAAGACTATTTTACCTTCACCTGTACTAGGTACTTAGAGAAATTCTCATAACATTTGGCCAGCCCCGATTGTACATGTAATCGTGTTCCTGGCCAAATGTTGTGGTAATTTACAGTACGATACTTGGAGCTGCCATCAGTGCGCTCATCAAAGTATCTCCAAAATGCGCTCTATAGGCACACACACGGGATGCACCCAACACGTGCGTGCACGTTATGCACAGTTATAAGGTTGCAAACGGCATAATAATATAAAAATGTAGTGTTTTATGTGAAACAAAGAATGTCTGTTACTCGGTTACTGTGATGTTTATCTTTTAGCGTGCTATACGGACTTAGTGGTTTACCTGCAGGTCATGAAAGCTGCTTAATTTTCTCTGTAAACGAAAAGAAATCCACAGGGGTGCCTTAATGTGTTTGTTTGCAGGGTATGTGTCTTCTTTTTTTAGCCCACAATAAATAAAACCGAAGCAACAAAAGTAGTGACACGCAGAAGTTATGTAACATTTTCCTTCTGCGTGCAAGTTGCACTGGTTTGCTGATATGGTTCAGGTATAAGGAAAGAAAGTGATTGTATTAATGGTTCTTTGGGATTAATTAATTTTGTATAGTAATGTGACCTATTGTGAAATCAAGTGAAGGTAACATCTCTAATTACAATCTGACACAAATCATTGCAATAATTGTCCTGTACTAAGCTGCTGGGAAACTCTCTCAGGTGCTTTAGATCACACCACCTCCTGGATCCAGTCTGCGCTGGAGGAGCTGCTGCCCAGCACTGTCCATGCAGAAAAAACAAACGGGAAAGAACAGCAAGCCTTACCTGGGCCATTTCAGATCCTCAACACCGCCTTTCTCCGCCTTCTAACATGGGACTATTCAAAGAACCCAATACCTGAGGTGATGTGTGTGTGTGTGTGTGTGTGTGTGTGAAGTAGCTAAAGAGATTCATGCCACATGGCTTTTTCTCTTATTATATGTGAAATTACCACATTAAGATATTACATTGCTTTTGTTTTCATTGATTTAAATAGAAATTAAATGTCCTGTTTCTGCTTTAGACTTTAATGACGGATGAGGTTCGTCTGCAAGAGATTCACTGGCAACTGAAGAAATGTCAGGCAGTGAATGAGGTGCTGCTTATTGTGTTCAGCACCGTTGGGGGGCCTGTCCAAGGCATCCCCTCTCTCTTTGACCGCTTGAAGAGAATGATCACAGTGCTGTTGGATGGGATGCACAGACCGTCAGTTCCCTTTTTTTTAATCTCATTTATACATCATTTATATGAAATGTGCTTAAAGCTTAACATTGTTTGCTTTATCTATCTAGGGACTTTAATCTAGAAGAGTCACTGGAGAGTGTCAGCAGTCAGATCTGCTGTGAGCTCAACAAGAGTTTAACAGAGAGGGAGTATCCTGCACTGACTCCAGAACTGCAGGGCACGCTCAAAGGCCAGATATGCAACATTACCCAGAAAGACAACCCCATTCGCACTCTAGTTGGTAAGAGACATTAAGCTGTACTGTTTCATACATATTGTTTCCGTATTATTTGCTCAATGCTGATTCTGATTACCAGACTGGCAATTTTCTCACCTTGGCTTGTCCTCTATCTTTTTTCATAGAGGATCGTGTGCAGCATTACTTCATGGCACTCGTCTCTGACCACAAACCCCAAGTCAAACTTGAAGAAGTACCAGCCGGCCTGATAGCAATCAAGCCTGAACTAACACTGGTTGGAAAAATGTTCTTGTCTCTGATCAACTACAACAAGGCAGTTTATGGACCTTTCTACGCTAACATCATCAGGAAGCTGATGTTTAGCTGCAGTCTACCAGAAGCAAGTCTCCCTAAGGCGACCCCTCAGGATCCTGTTATCAGCGACAGCGTCGGACATAGCTAATTATGTCGAGGAGGGGCTCATTAGTGTAGACCAACCGTATTTGATCCCGATCAAACTTGATATATAAGAAATTAAAGCAAATAAACAGAAGACATTTACAACTGCACATTAGAAAAGCAGTGTTAGAATGACCCCTACCAACTATCCCTCCATCTGATTTTTCCCTCAGTGGCAGTAGGTAACAGAAAAGGGCCAAGCTAGTTAATATACAGTCAGCTGTATAAAACAAAAGATTAAACTTACATTTTTAGTAAAGTAGCAGAGTAATATGACATTTTCATTACATATACAATATATTTAACATGTTTATATTAAGATCATTAAAAGATACAAAATGTAGTTACGTTATTGTGCATAACAAGTGCCACAGGTGTAGAAATTCATGCAAAAACCAAAATTAACTTTTTCCAGAGTTCATACATTTATCAATGTCCCTTCCTTTTTTTTTGTAAATCACCCAGATTACTAAACATTTTGTCTTGTTTTGGATCCTGACTTTGCAGAGCGTGAGAAGCTTTGTGTGTGTGTATTTGATTCATGTTTTATCTTTATCTTTGTTGTGTACTGTTGCTTATCTGCTAGTGGTTTACTTGTTACACTATGCTGTTTTCATTGTTAGGTACTATACTTTTTACAGTATTGCCATGTTTGCTGTTAAACGTGTCAGAAAACTGAGGTGCTAAACCTAAAAGTGATTTGTGTATTCTGAATTTCCAGTGGACCTTAATATGCACAAAAAAGCATTTATGTAGTTCTATAAAAGTTTACATGAACATGTGGAAAGTTGAGGTTTGTTTCTTCTATACCACAGTAATTAGATATTCTATTCGACTTTGTCCAATCAGGTGAGAGGCAGGGTACCGGTACATACTGGACAGGTTGCCCGTCCATCACAGGACCACCACATTCAGAGAGCCACTCACTCCTAGGAACAATTTAGTGACCAATTAATCGGATGGGCATGTCATTGTAGGAGGAAGCAACACATTCACAAAAACATGCAAACTCCACACAGAAAGGTCACAGTTCAACAAACCCCATCCAGGTTTAAACCTGCAACCTTGTTGTGAGACCACTTTATACAGCCTAGTTAATAAAAGCAAAAGAATAAACATTGCTATTTTTATTTATTATTTAAATTGATGAAAATCTACGAGAAGTGAATACAGCATTACAATTTAATCTCATTTAAAAAACCTAAAACAAAATTTCCCTCTGAGATAAATAACATTTATTTATTATATGTTACATAAAAGCCAGAACCCTATTTAAATGTTTATTTTTTTAATCTAAATTTTACAGTTGTGATTAAAAGTACATACGTCCTGCATTGATCCTGTTTATAATAGCAGCCAGTGTGTTGTCTAATAAACAGCACGCGCTCATCCCATGCTGTCACTATTGTTGCATTTAGGTGTACTCTGAAAATAGAACATTGTGAGTTTGGGGGGAAATGAAGGCTTCGATTTTCAACCATTTTTACAGAATTTATATTACAGAATGCAAAATATCCTACATTAATTTTAATTGGGAACAATTCAAAACAATAATACGCGCAAAATCTCGTCAGTTCAAAGTAGAAACTAAATATCGGGTATTTTTATGGTAGCTCATGTTTCCGGTTTTTGCAACAATCATTTATAGCTACGCCATGTCAATTTTTTCCAATTTTAAATAGTGTCAATGGAATATATCATATTAGAAAAAAATGTAACGTGGTTTGCATTTTTTTAAAGGAATTACAAAAGCTAAACAATATAAATATACAAAATTAGAGTAGTCTTTGAATGCGTCATCAGTTTGCCCGGTTACGCGTTGGCTCACAAACCACGTGATTTAAATCTCTACAGTTGATTGGCTATTTGACGACGAGTAGTTGTTTTTGTGGTGAAGCAGGAAGTTGTTCTCTTATAACTGGGCGTGTAAGTATCACGTCAACAGGACAATTACATGTCTTTCTAGCCATCAAATTCTATCAAACGCGAATCTACGTGAGAGACATACGATTCAACGGATATTTTTCTCTTTAAACGAAAGAAGTTATTTGTAAGTACTTGCTTTGTATTACTTTCTTTGTTTGTCTTTCTTTAAAGTCAGTGGGTGAACTTGTCCAGACAGGTGTTGTCACAGAAATATATTGCAACACATTTAAATGATAAGTTTATTTCGGAAAGAAAGTATCTATATTGATTTTTACAGTGTGTGACAGATTTTTTTAGATCTGTCAGAAGTAATTGTGCTTCACTACATTGATGCGTACTATATTTGAACCTTTGTTCAGCAAACAGCTGATAAACCATCTTGTTTCGCTTTTGCCAGATTCATTCTAATTTTATCCCCACATCTTTACAGGGAATTTACACAAACTGTTCCCCACATACCTTTGTGTACTTTGAAGCTATTTGCCTTTTAGGGAAGTAAATAAAAGACATGTCATACATGATCACCAGTATCATCATTAACATAGTGGTTAATTTAATTATTACATTTTCAGTGTATTTGTCAATCACAAATTCCCTCTTTTTGCTTCCAACAAATCATAAACCAAAACAAGTTTTAGTTCTCCCCGTTGTTTAATAACCTGATTCATGTATGGTATGATGACATCCTAGAATTTTCTCATGCACATTGGTTAATACTCAAAGCCCAGACCTGACCCAATCTCAGAGACAGCACTGATATAAGAGTTTCTCACCCCATCAGAGGGGAAATACCAGAATACATACAATACGATAACATTCCACCTCAACTGGCTCCATTCAGCTGGCTGTTTGTTTTACTATATACTATGAAAACCTACATTTTACATGTTAGTGTTTACGTATTGTCTCCATTGTTCTTCAGCTCCTGCATGGTTCGTATCTTGTGTGGAGATGGCGCTGGAGGAAAGAGCTCGGAGCTGTCTACTGCGCTTCCGGTACAAACTAGAGCAGGACATCAAGCCTACCTACCTGATGGACCACATGATCAGTGATGGTGTCATGACTGTGGATGAGGAAGAGAAGATCAGGACTCAGGTGAGTGTGAATAAAGAGGAACTCAAGAAGTATTTTAAACCAGTATTATTTAATGCTTTCATATGTTTCCTCAAGCTTTAAAAATATTAACACGGGCATCTCTTTTTTTTCTAATTTGTTTATTTTAACATCATTTGAACGTAACTCTGAGAATTGCAGGGATGTCCTCTGTTACCTTGATAAGGTGGTTCTGACCTTTGCACTTCTTCCACGTGACTGGAAAAGTTAATTGCATGTTATTCCATTTTACTTGCGTGCTGTGTGGAAGCCTGGCTCAAACACAGTGTCTTACCTTCCTTTAAGTAACACATTGAGTAAATCTTTATCAAAAGCAAAATAACTTGATTTATTAGAGAAAGTATCACTTCAATTTAACTGTGGTCAATAGACAGCAGTTATTTTGCTTTAATATCAAATTCAAAGCCAAAAATGTAGTTTTATGTGCACAAAGTATGTTTATATATATTTCCCTCTCTATAAAGATCCATCTGACATCTTTTCATGTTCTTTAAAACAGTTTAATCACAACCTTTGTGCCTTCTCCTTTCAGCCCACCTGTCTTAAGATTCAGAAGTAAACTTTGCAAATGAAAAACTATATCAGTGAGGACATTTTCAGACAATAAGGGCCTCAATTCTTTTTTGTCATTTAAGTTTTAGTTAATTTTTTATCTATTAAACATATAACAATCTTTATTAGAGTGCAGCTATGTTAAATAAATTAAATGCATGAAAATTAAATAATATAAAATATTCCTTCATATTTCAGCACACAAACGATGCAAGTCTTCCTCCCCTCACATGTTTATTTATTCCTCTCTCATAACTACATCTGTAGAGGATGAGGATGAGGAAGTTCTTCCAAAACCAGTCAAACTGACCCTTTTTAGCATTCAGCTTTGCTATCATCAATTCAAAGTAGTGAAAATGTTTCTAGTCCCTGTAATGAAGGTGCCAGGCATAATTCTGCTTTCTATATTCCTGGTGGTGACTTTGTTCAGTCTCCCAGTAGAAGTTTTCCAAAGCATTCCTGAAGTTCTATGGCTTTGATTTGGGCCATTTTGTCTCTTATTTTGCCTCCTGACCTCAGCTGCTTCCACCAATTTTGAACTTAATCACCTATCTACCTGTATGCTTCTTTTCTTTTCATAATGGTCTGAAAATGGAGAATATTCTGGTGTTTATAAAATTGTTCATACAGTCTGAATACTCTATGAAACTGTTTGGATTTAATAATCACAGGCTTGAGGTGAATTCTTATTATTTATAAGAATGAGTCTAGTTCATTAAGTTTGCTTTTTGAATATAGCAAATGAGAAACAAAGTAAAAATGTATTATTGTAGCTTAAAGTTACCCACCTTTTTCTGTTTCTTAATAATAGTTATAATTGAGAGATAGATCAGATCATTTTCTAATATGGTTCTTATTCAAGCTCTGTGGGTTCACAGCAAGAAGGTTGCCGGTTCGAGCCTCAGTTGGGGCGGGGGTCAAACCGGGAATCTTTCAGTGTGGAGTTTGCATGTTCTCCTCGTGTTAGCGTGGGTTCTCTCCGGGTACTCCGGCTTCCTCCCATAGTCCAAAGACATGCACCTTGGGGATAGACTGGTTGGAGACTCTAAATTGCCCATAGGAGTGAGTGTGTGTGTGCATGGTTGTTTGTCTGTCTGTGTTGGCCCTGTGATGGACTGGGGACCTGTCCAGGGTGTACCCCGCCTCTCACCCGTTGACAGCTGGGATTGGCTCCAGCCCCCCTGTGACCCCGTCAGGGAAAAAGCGGTAGAAAATGGATGGATGGATGGATTCTTATTAATCTTTGGATGTTTTCTCCAGCTCGTGTTATTGCTTCCAAGCAGCAGTATGTTGATCATCCACATCTGGTATTTCTCCCCCCAGCCCACCAGGAAGGACCAGGCCGTAGCTCTGCTTGAACTCCTGCTGAGGAAGGACAATCTTTCCTTCATCTCGTTCTATAATTCCCTGGTGAAGGAAGCATACAATGATTTGGCCGGTCTGCTTTATGATGATCTACCACGCGAGCCATTTGGTGCTCCTCAGCCGTCTTCTGACTGCTCTACATCTTATGGTGAGCGAGGGAAAGTTATATGCACATGTTGTTTTGGTGAACTCTCTTTTCTTATAGTCCTTTTTTTTTTTTTTTAATATACGATGTTTGACAAATGACCAGTAAAGGCCTTTCTCTCTGGTTTGCCAAACAGTGCAGAGTATGCTTAGTGAAGGGGGAGTACCACAGAGACCGCTGGTGTTTGTCAGCAGACCAGAGTTGGTGAATCGGGTCAGGGAGAAACTTTATCGCCTCCAGAAAGAAGCTGGCTGGGTTACAGTGTTTGGCATGGCTGGCTCGGGCAAGTCTGTCCTTACCTCTGAAGCCGTCAGACACCACGGACTTATCGAAGGTGAGCAACATTGGATCTACTCTGACTCAGTGAAATATTCTAGCATAGATCCCTTATGGTGCCACCTTTCAGTGAGTCATAATGATAAAATAACTGTTAGAGTTGCCTTACTTCTGTCTGCTTCATCCCCCTCTACCCCCTTTCCCACAGAGTGCTTTCCTGGAGGGATTCACTGGCTGTCCATTGGCCAGCTGGACAAACCAGACCTGCTGGTGAAGATTCAGTCATTGTGTTTTCGCCTGGAGCAGAGCTTGGACTCACAGTCACTCCACCGGCCCCCCAGCTCTCTGGACGAAGCCAAAGAGCGTCTGCGCTTCCTCATTCTGCGCAGATATCCGAGGTTAGGAACGGTCAGGATGCAATACTGTGACCCAGCAGTTTAGGAAGGGTTTACTCTAGCATGAAGTTAGAAAGTAGGGCTCTGTATGTATATGCTGTATCCTCCACTGTCACTACTTATCATGCAGTTGCCATGGTTACAAGCCTTCAACAAGAGGGGAGGATGCACCTTCTGTCATTATAAACTAATTGTTCTTTTTTAAAATACATTCAATACATTTAGTAATTATTTCTAAACTTAGTGGGCTTTTTTTTCAAACTTTATTTAAATTTACAACATGAACAAGGGTGCAAAACAAAAGTTCTACCAGCAAAAGTTGTTAGTTGTTTCTGGAGCTCTACAGATCGAGCAGGACATTTCCCAGTATACCGGATGGGTGCTTATTCCTTTGCACTGCGTCTGTTTATTATAAAACAAGTTTTTTCCTTCTGGTAATACAAGATGTCTTTACAAAATAGTAAAGGGGACATCGGTGAAGGTGATGATCTCATGTCTTTTACACTGCAGAGGAAATATGAAGGGGCTTAAACACATGTTTGGACTTCCTCTAAATACTTTGCTACATCTGAAGTCAGTCGGGTTGAGAAGCTCACCCTGAGTTGAAATGCTTCTAATAATAAAAACATTAGTTTTCTCTCGTTTTAGATGAGTTGGTATTTGTAAATGGCTCAGTTATTGGTAGAAGTACAGAGAAGAGAAAAGAGGAAATGGGTTTGAAATTGATTCAGAGTCCTTGTCGGATATTTTTTAATCTTCCAGAAAGTTTGTGTGTTAGAAACCTGCAGAAAAACCAGTCCTGCCACTGGTTTTCTGCTTCAATAGATGAGATCTTTTATCTTTTCGGTATGCAGTGTTACAGGGAAGGGCTTTAACTTTGAAATAAACTCAGTTACACTAAAAGGAAATAGACTTTTCCTGAATTGTTTTCTAATAATTCAATCCAACTTTATTGTAAAGCACTTTAAGACAAGCCCAGGACTACAGCAGAATAAAAACATGGTAAATAAAAAAAGCAGAAGCATAAGAAACAAAGAAATCAGATCTTTGCTTATGTCATTTACTAGTTGCTGAGTTAAATGTGGCTTTTCTTGTTTGTTTTGACAGATCTCTTCTGATTCTTGATGATGTCTGGGACAGCACAGTACTGAAGGCCTTTGATATCCACTGCCGTGTTCTTCTCACCACCAGAAATAGAAGCCTTGCTGATTCTGTTAGCGGTACGGGGCCTCTCATGAGCCTTTTTCTCCTTCAGCATAAACAAAAAGATACATAATAACCCTATAAAATGTGTGCTCTTCACATGTGCTTTCATAATGTAGGCGAAAAGCATGAGGTGGAAGTGGAGAGCGGTCTGGATGAGAACAAATCACTGGAGATTCTGGCTCTTTATACCAATCAGAGGCCCCAGGGACTACCCAAGGAGGCTCGCAGTATAGTCAGAGAATGTAAAGGTCAGCCTTTAAGTTAATTTTTTTTGATCCCCCAAAAACATTGATTTAGTTGTTACATTGTGATTATATAGAGCTTTTTGTGGGATCATGCTTGTACTTCCTGTCAGGTTCTCCTCTGGTGGTGTCCCTGATCGGTGCTCTGCTCAAAGATAAACCTAACCGATGGCAGTACTACCTCAACCAGTTGCAGCAGAAGCAGTTTAAGCGCATAAGGAAGTCTTCCTCCTATGACTATGAAGCCTTAGACCAGGCAATGGCAGCCAGCATCGAAGTCCTTACTGACGAACACCAAGAGCTCTACAAGGACTTTACTGTATTTGAAAAGGACATCAAGATACCCGTTACGGTTTGGCTACTTAATATAAGAAACTATTTTCACATTTTCCCTCCTTATTAACAGAATAGACGAGGTAAAAACCTCATGATGTGATGTTCTCTCCCAGGTGCTTTCTGTTTTGTGGGATCTGGAGCCAGAGGAGGTGGAGGATATCCTCCAGGAGTTTGTCAACAAGTCTCTGCTCTTTGTGGACAGTAACAATAAACCCTGCCTGTACTACCTTCATGACCTCCAGCTGGACTTCCTGGTAGAGCAGAATCGAAATCACCTTGAGGTCGGTCTGCTTTACAAGCGAGAGTTAAATCAGTTAAGCTAAATAGCTTTTCACAGTCTTGTTCCAAAAGCATTTAACAGAATTAAGAAATACCACTTTGTCAGGTTTTACCTTGCTAGTACAAGATTGGTCTCACTGTTTGGAACTGCAATCATTTTTGGTGTCGCAGATTCAAAAAGCTTTTGGAAATATTCACCAGAAAGGTTCCTCCATGTTGAAATGATGGCATCATACAGTTGTAGCAGATTTGTCGACAGTGCATCCATGATGAGAATCTCCCGTTTCACCATCGTCTATGATGAGAATCAGTGATTCCATGTGATTAGCTAATTAGATAATTGTGTTAACGACTAATTAAACAAGTGTTCTTTGTGTGTATTTTAGAGTCTACACAGTAAGGTGGTGCGTCAGTACCAGCATCATTACAGAGAGGGTCCTACCATCTCAGGAGATGAGGAATGTCTTTACTGGATCAGGTTTCTGGCCAACCATATGGCCAAAGCCAACCTCTCTCAGGTAAAACAAAAAAATCTGTCAGTTTCTATATCTTAAAAACAAACAAATAAAACACCTTATTGTAGCCTACTGAATCCTAACCTATAAGTCGGGTTTTGACTTGCAGAATCCCCTAAAGTTCCTTATCATATGTAAGTCGCTTTGGATAAAAGCGTCTGCCAAATGTCTGTACAGTATAGGATATAGTATAGTATGAAGCTGTGTTGTTCCACTGTTTCCAGCTTCATAAACAGTTTACTTCTCCAGTCCTCTATATAAATCCTCCATGTAGCCTCTCGAGCATGAAAGACCAGTTATATTATTGTGGTTTTACATTAACCAGTGGATATTTGTATTTGTCTCTTCTGTCTAGGAGCTTTACTCCCTCATGTTCTCATTGGATTGGGTCAGCATCAAGGCCCAGATCATGGGCCCCGCCCACCTCATCAATGATTACGTGGAGTACGGATCCATTCTGGACAAAGAGGTCAGCACACATGAAAACATTTCTGAAATGAAAACAATATTTGACTGCTGTGATTGCTTATGCTGTATTAAATAACACTGTAAAGCAGGTGGAGGTACTAGTATTTCTTCTTTATTAAAATAGAAATGAGTGCTTCCTGGGGGAAATATCAGGTTTGCAAGTTCAGCTGTCTCCCTTTCATTTGATCTTTCAGTAAAACTTTATAAATTGAATTAAAGGCACAGCCCATCTGTTATCTCCCCAAAGTCATTTCTGATTATCTCATTCATAAATAGAAGTTTATTGTCCTGTGTTTTTGTTGTCCCTCATTCCCTTTCCAATTTCCATCATCACAAGCAAGCAGATTTTATAATTAGCAAATGGTTTATTAGAGAAAATCAGTGAAGCGTGGGGCTAGCACGTGTGAATCCCTCGTCTGTGTCCACCAGGACATGCATAGTAAGACGGGACAGTTTGGTAATGCATCTAATGTTTTTAACTAATTAGGTTTAACCACAAAATTGCTGTAAATGTTTTGAACCTACCTGAAGAGGCATTTCAATGTGCCATTTCAGTTGTTCATGAGCAGAAGTGTGACTGTGCTTTGTGTCCTCTCAGAACAGCGAAGTTCGCAGTCAGTTCCAGGAGTTTCTGTCTCTGAATGGCCACCATCTGGAGCAGCGTCCGTTCCCCGACGTCGTGCAGCTCGCTCTGTCTCAGCCGCATGCGTCTGAGGTGTACAGGAAAGCTCGACAGCAGGCGCTGAACCAGGCCAAAAATGGGAAACTCTACTTTGAGCTGATGTATGAAAAGAAGTATTTAGAAAGGGTTTTCTGCAAGAGCATACCTCAAGATGGTTTCTAAGAATCAGCTGTAACATTTATCTTATTTCTTTGCAGTGTGATTTTAAGTAAATTAGGCCACTTTTTCAAAATGTTAATAATTTAAGGGGGAATAGAGTCTGAATAGATTATCCTCATAGTAGACTTTGCCAGATTACTACTGGAAATAGTTGTGATGTCATCATTATATGTGTGATTTTTCTACAGAAACGAGAGCAGCGTCGAGAGTTTGTCCCGTTTGGTGATCCATCCTCATCAGGGCTCCATCTACGCTGCTTGCTTCTCCCACGATGGGACTAAAATCGCCTCTTGTGGAGGCAGCAAGACACTCAAGGTACCCATATCCCAATAAACAGAAAATAGTTTCCATGGAGATAAAATACATGGAAAAAAGACAAATAAACCAGTTATCCGGCTACAAGAACATTTATTTTTAAATTAGCAGCTGAAGCTTTATTATTAAAAAAAAATGCTGTACCTGTGTTCTCAGGTGTTTAAAACCACCTCAGGTGAGAAACTCGCAGAGATCCAGGCCCATGACGATGAAGTGCTCTGCTGTGCCTTTTCCCAAGATGATAGTCTCCTAGCAACCTGCTCCAGTGACCGGAAAGTCAAGGTGTGGAGTCTGCGGGTCCCTTTTCCTTTAAAGTGTTAAAAAAAAAGAGGTTTGAAAAGTAAAGTTGGAAAGTTTTGATCTTTAGATTTGGAGTGCAGAGCGAGCCAAGCTGTTGAGAGTGTTTGCAGAGGAGCACAACGAGCAGGTCAACCACTGTGTGTTCACGAACACAACACGACGATGCCTGCTGGCCACCTGCTCCAACGATAAGTTGTTAAATGTCAAGGTGTGTATTTTGCTTCCATAGGCTGTGTTACTTTGACTTAACTGTTTTTCTTTTCTGCATACGGCCACTTTTGTCTCATTCATATTCATTGTGAGTCAACATTACGTATAATTAATCTTTCTTTCTGTAGCTGTGGAATCTTAACAAGCCATCCTCCCAGAACGCCATGTTTGGTCACTTTGAGCCGGTGAACCACTGCTGTTTCTCCCCCGATGACACGTACATGTCCACCTCCTCCAGCGACGGCACAGTTAAGGTGACTGCCGTTCAGCTTGCTACCACAAAGCTCATCATTTCTTATTGTGATGCGCATTAAACGGTACATCAGTGATCTCCTCATCCGGTCCCTGAGGTCGGTATCCTGCAGCAACACACCTCATTCGAATGAATCCTTCATTAACAGACAAATTGTGGAGATCACTTACATTTGAATTAGGTGTGTTTCAGATGGGAAACTTTAATTCCTGCAGGAGATTCATGATTCCCATGAACTATGGTTTTGCTCCTATTCAGCTAAACATTTTTTCATATTTAATTGTAAAATGGCTGACTGCATGACTGTGCCATTTCTTTACTTTCACATGCTTTTTCCTTTACAAATATATTCCAAAAAAGGTCAAATGTTAATTTCAAAAAGTAAAATGTCAATAAAAACACAATGCAATCTCCTAACGACACACCAGATGTTGAAACGGAGACATTCGGTCATTTTTGTGAATGTAATGCAGCAACACATCTGTAAAGAGTTGGAATAGAAGCAGCAGACTGGGAAAGCCATTGGTATAATTAAAGAAAAACATCTGGAGGAGCTGACAACTAGTCGTGGTAACTGGTAATGAGTCAGTAACATGACAGCATTTCAAAGAGGCTCAGATGAAAAGATGGACACCAAACTGCATCTAAACATTGTGGAATAATTCCAGAAGGATTTTACTCCACATAATATTGTGAAACTTTAAAAGTCCCACCATCTACAGCAGCAATCACCAACTATGAGCAGGTGTCTAAAGTCAGTCCTTCAGGCTGCTGTCCTGCAGGTTTTTAGTCTATCCCTGATTCAACACACCAGACTGGAATTAAAAGGATCCAATAGCCCATGGAGTGTTGCACAATGACTCATTAATGAAAGTCAGATGTGTTGGAGCAGGGATGTATGGAAACTTGTAGGATTGTGGCTCTGGAGGACCAGAGCTGGACAACCCAGTACTAGATGTTTCCTCACTGCAACACCTGATTCAAATAAGATGGTTCTTCATCAGCTTGTTGTCCAGTTCTGCACAACTGTGTTAACAATCCGTCTGAATCAAGCGTGTTGCTGCAGGGACACATGTGACATGACACATCTATAGTGTCAACAGATTCAGAGAATCAGGAGGAGTCTCTGTACACATGGGACAAAGATGAAGTTTAAAACGGGATGTTCTGGCAGCACTTACTTCCCTGAAATCCACAAACGCAGGTTAAAGCTGCATCCTGCACAGAAGAAGCTGTATGTGAACAAACTTCTCTGCACCAAACCTCCTGAAACTGTTTTTAGTGATCTCTGATGCTGTGATTCTGCGCCGACATCCTCTCATCTGATTGTTTTTCGTGCCGCTGTGTGCGTGCAGCTGTTTCAGGTATCCACCGCCAATGAGTGGAAGACAATCGACGTGAAGAGTTTGATCACAGACGGCGATGATGAAGAGGTTCCCATCAAATGCAGCACGTGGACTGCCGACGGCAAACGCATCATATGTGCAGCCAGGAACGCTGTTCTGGTGAGCATTAACAGGAAAACAAAGTGTTTACATGTTGAGTGGAGGTGTTTTCTTTAGTGGTGTGTTTAGAGTTCCTATTTTAGAGCTGTTAAAAATGGGAACATCACATTTACTCTGTCCTCTATGCCCTTGCTTTGCATTTAGTTGAAGTGTCCGTTTGTCTTCTAAACAGAGAGGGAGGATGTGTCCTGCTTATAAATATGCCCTGCCCCTCCTCTCTTCTATTTTCCAAAATCAGTCTGTCCTCCTCATCTTCATTCTGGGATGCAACCCTCGTTTCTTTTTCCGTTAAAGGAGAAATTCCTCCTTGTCCTTTTTTAAAATGATATTCTTTACCACCCAGCTTTATATTAAAACCTGAATGTTTTTCAGGTTTTTGACGTGGAGACATCAGACATGTTGCTGGAGATCAGGACCAATCGTCTGAGCACAGTGCAGTACTGTCACGCCTGTCCCACCAGCAACCTGCTGGCCATAGCGTTCTCCAACTACACTGTGGAGGTATAAGACACGCTCGCTCACACAATCCAGCTGTTCGTTCCTCATTTGATGTCAACATAAAAATGTTTAGCTTTATGAAGGACTTGACTTTTCATTTTACTGGGTTGATCATGAGTGGGTATGAAAAAGTCCATGCTGTGTGTGTTTCCTAGCTGTGGGATCTGGAGGAGAATAAGAAGAAGGCTGACTGCAGCGGCCATCTGAGTTGGGTCCATCGTGTGCAGTTTTCTCTTGACGGCTCGCAGCTGCTGTCCTGCTCGGATGACCAGACTGTCAGGGTGAGGCATTCTTGTGTGTGTGTGTGTGTTATTTGTACATGATGTTATCAGAGATACTGTCAGGATTGTTCTAATTATCCCCTCTGATGGTAATATGCTGTTATCTGACAGCACCAGTTAACTAATTGCTTAGTGTCCCACATCCAACCTGATGGGGACTCTCAGGGATGATTTCACACCCCCTCTTCCCTGAAAGAAAGGCAGCCCTATGTGCTTCTCTGCTGTTTCTCGTGATCATTTAGATAGAAATATGGTCGCTATAATGATTTTTAAAGGGAATCCAAAGCAGCAGATGTTCATTCTTTGTACTAGAACTTGTTATTTCATCTTTAATTTAAGCCTGCTGATTGGTCGATATCACCAAGGTCAAAATGGGAAGCCAAAACACCTCAGTTGCATACTTTTGATAGTATTTTTAGTACCTTATGATGCAAAATCTGTAAGACATATGCTAATTAGATTCTTGCATTGTTTGCTTTTGCAGAGGAGAAAATCACTGCAGCATGATGATGTCATGAATCATCTTGCTTTTATAATTCAGTACTTACATTTAGTTTGCTTTTCTTATTGTAGTTATGGGAGACCAAAAAGGTTCACACATCCTCAGCCATCTGCTTGAAAAGGGATTCTGATGTTCTCTTCAACGATGAGAAAATCATCGTGTCTGCTGCAGACAACTGCAACAGGGTTCAGGTGAGTTGAGTCGATCTGCTCATTTAAGATAAGACAGCTTTGTTTTTTTTAAGTGTAGACACACGTGATTGTGTGTATCTGTGTGTGTGTGTCAGGTCCGGGACGGAAAAACAGGGTCGGTGCTGTTCCAGTCGGAGGAGAAGTCGTCCAGAATCCGGTGTACTTGCATGTGTCGGGAGCAGTCTGCTGTGTGTTTTGGCCAAGAGGACGGGACAGTGCAGGTAAAAGACACACACACACACACACGCCGAATCTGAGTGTGGTAGACACTCCAAACACTTGATTGATTGATATGGCAGAGTGGATTGATCAGTCACTGGAGAGAGCAGAAGGTGGAAACGGGTCAGATCTGTCTTAATCATAGTTAATTGGTTTATGATTAGGCAAAAATGTGTATAAAAATGATTCTGAAGTCTTTGCATCATGTGTGAAATGAACCTGTTTGTGCTTTTCTGTCTGTCAGTGTGTGTTTAAATCTCCTGTAGGGCATTTTTCTGGCCATGTTGATTCATGACATCTGACATCAGCTCTTTCACTTTTTATCTGTCCTGTTAGTTAAACATCAGATCAGCAGCAACCTCCTCTTCCACCCCTGTTTTTCCCTCAGTTTTCTCTCTCATTATTTATTTATTTATTCACTCAACCTATATTTGTATTCCTTGTGCTCCGGCCTTTCTTTTATTGCCTCTTTAGTTGTGTTTTCCTCCCTTCCTTTATCCTGATCCCATTGCTTTGTTGCTCTAAATCTTGGTGATGAATGGAGTTGAGGCAGAAGAGGAGATCTTAGCTGACTTTGTGGCAGGTGTGTTTTTTTTTTCTGTGAAAGTGGATGTTTGTGTGTTACATGATGAGACACCCCCGAAGTTACCTTCTATATTAAAACCCTACCTCCAGCAGAATCCCCTGATGCACAGGTGCTGAGGTCAGGTCAGTGCCCGACAGCAGAGAGCAGCTTTAATAAATGAAAAGGTCCTGCAGTCTTAATGAACACAGGAGTTAATGTTTTTAATTCCAGCTCTTCTCTGGCTCTTTGTGTGTCTCCCCTTGGTTCTGACCTCACAGATAATGGAACAGGAGCACCGATGGTTTGATCTGAGTTGTTTTACTTCTGTGTTAGGGGATGAAAACATAACCTGAATTCTGAGAGCTGCATAAAGACTAAAGATGCAATAAATAAATGGAAAAAGTGAATACATAATGTTACAAACATGGAATTTAGAAAATGTCTTAAACTACAAATGTTGAAGTTGAGTATTGATCTCTGTTACACATTTAAAGGCACACAGGCGTAGGAGTAGGGTTGATAAATAACCTGCGGCTGTGAGAAACGTGCACATTGTATGGATGCAAATTCAAGTAAAAACCCAACAAAATAAAATGTTATAAAATATTTGGAGAAATTTTAGACCTTTAGGTGCTCGTCTCTCCAGAGCTTCTAGCTGTTGCAGTTCTTGAAGTTGCCACCAGGTGGTGCCCAATGACAAACTGATGCTGAATACCGCAGTGCAATCATTTCCTGTCTCCCCCTCTTCTTGACTTATTATAACATTTAACTGGAGGAATAATCTTGCGAGAGTCTCAGATGACACATTTGTTCTGGTAAATTGAAAAATGACAGCTTTGCATGGAAAAAAAGTGCAGCACAGATCAGAGAGACGGTATATGTGTGTTCTGCATGATTGGTTTACATTATTTCCTCTTGTTTCTATGAATGAGTGTGTTTATTTGCTTTAGCAAATTGCTTTTTAAGACTAATTATATAATAGGCTGATTATATTGTTAGTGTGTGCGTCAATTATCCCGTCTCATTATACAGAATCTGCTTATTTACTGCCCATTTCATCCCTTCATTTGTCTTTGGCTCAAAATGAGTTCTGCTTTGATTTACTGGTTTGTTTAATCCCTTGGTAGTTGGATTATATATAAATGTTCCCTGTCTTTTTTTCTTTACATTATCCTTCTTTAATAATCTTTCTTTTAAAAACAACATTTGAATCTATTTAGCCTTCAGACGTTTTCCTCTTCTTGCAGCATGCCAGTAATGTGTGAAGTTGGCCAAGACATGTTCAACGTTTGAAACTTGACATGAAGCTTGACAAATATGGTTGCCGTGCCTTTAGGCTTGTTCTGCTCAGACATTTCAACCCTCTGTTCGGGGACTTGAATATTTAAATGCCTGGTAAAATCCTCCGTGTTGTTTGGCTTTCTTTAATACGCTCAAAACTACCAGATGCTGTTCTGAGCATGTTGTGTTTTTATTTGTTCCCTGTGGCAAAGCTCATTTGAGCTCCCCTACTGTTTTTTTATTTATTTATTTATTTTTTGGTGCTTTTTCTGTGGATTTAGATTTTTTTTACATTGATAATATGAGAAAGGAGGGCAGTGGAATGACATGTAGCAAAGGTCTAGCCAGCTGGGAGTTGAATCAGGGACTGAGGGGGGAATCGTCCATATGGCTTGCTTCAAGGACGTGGTCATCAGGCTGCTTTAAATTTGTCCTTTTTATCTTTTAAAAATAGATCAAGTTGGGAGCAAGGTCCACTCCTCTGCAGCGTTTGTGTTGATGTGTTGGTATGAAGTGTGGAGCTGAGAAAAGACTAAATGTGCTCTGGCTCATTTGATTACAGCCAGAAAACTTACCGTCAACATCTCATGAGTCACACTCGGGTAACATTAAACACATCTTAAAACCATTTTGACCCCCTCATGTTGCTGTCCTGAAACCTCCCCGTAATGATAATCATGCGTGAAAAATAAAAATCCATTATTATGATTATTGTCAGAGAATGGTAATGATGAATTTCATTTAGAATTTCCATTATCATGGTTATCATCTATAATTTCACAACATTATTGGTTAAAATCACATGGAAACTATTTAAGTCTGGTTAAAAACAGAATGATATAAGAAAATAATGTAGCAGTGAAGTTAATAACCATTATGATTCCAACCAATCCCCTCTGCATAAGCGATAAGTAAACATTTCTCTCAGAGAAAACAGGAAATAATACCTGGTAGGGTTTTCACTATGATAGAATTAACTATTCTATCAATATTCAACACTATTTTCCATGTTACAAAGGGAGAAAAAAACTTTCTTTTATAAAGTCAAAATATCATAAAAATAACATCAAACCACAAAATAAAAATATTAAATGTTTGCAGTTCACAATGGTTCGAGGTGACTGGTTCTTTTAATGAAAAAGCAAAATTTTAAGTATCTACACACCAGCTAAATATTATAGTATTATTAAATATTATTATAATATAAAATGCCTAAATAATTAGTTTTAGTATTGATTAGTAACTGAGAATGAAGGAGGTCCATCTCACTGAGGACCTGCTGAAACATCCATCCATCCATTTTCTACCGCTTTTTCCCTTAACGGGGTCGCGGCGGGGCTGGAGCCAATCCCAGCTGACATCGAGCGAGAGGCGGGGTACACCCTGGATAGGTCGCCAGTCCAGCACAGGGCCAACACACACAGACAAACAACCATGCACACACACTCACTCCTATGGGCAATTTAGAGTCTCCAATCAGC
>JBAMHV010000025.1:15676790-15688001 GCA_037177535.1 Pseudomugil gertrudae
AACGTATCAGATTCATGAATTTGATTACCTGGAAGTCCACGACCTTATTTGGCAGACCCACAGCAAATACTGTGATGAATAGATAAAAAAAAAAACGTAATGGAGAATTAAACAGACTAAAAAATATGACAACAAAGAATATAAAGATATATGTGCAGCATCAGGAGGGAATATATTTACATTTTCTGCATTCCTAAACACTTGTGCAAAAGTGCACAAAAACTTGTATTTAAGGGCTAAAAAGTGGAGTTTGGATGATATGTCCCCTTTAAATCTTCTTTCTTGCTCATTGTGATGCTCGAGTTGAACTTCAAGGCCACATCTACATAACGAATGCTTTTAGTTGCTGCCATGTGATTGGCTAATTACCGGTTTGTGTTAACAGCAGTGGAGTGGATGTACTTAATGAAGTAATTAGTGAATCTCAGAGTCCCAAGATACATAAACCTGGATGTAATAGAAATTCTTAATGTTTAATATAATGGTCTTCTTGACTGGCAGAGTATTGCTTTGAGTTGTTTAAAGGTCCATTGTGACCAGTGAAGATGGTGAAGATGGATTTTATTTCAGAAGCAAAGCTAATCAGCAGAAATTGTCTGAAAAACAGAGCAAATGAATGTTTAAGGGAATTCAAAGTCCTGTGTTATATATATTGATGGTTAGGCAAAGTAAAGAGATTTACAAAGCCCTTATTCTCTGACATGCTTTGAGGTTTTTTTTTTTGCAAAAATCTTGTGACTTCATAAGAAACTCCTAAGTAGCTCTGATCAGTTTACTGATTTGATCAATGGAAACACCCAACAACAGTGCAAATAACGTGTTTCGGCAATCAGGAGTGCCTTCACCACGTGCTTCAGGCTACAACAAGCTAGGTTAACCTCACATGCACAGCGTATGGGACAAGCAGCAAAACAACATTGGCTGAGGTTTGCTTACATGACCTACAGGTCCCGTAGTATTATACCTTATAATTCCCACGTTTCAGTGTCACAAACTGGGTCTCTTGAGTTTCGTCGTCCTGATTGGTCATGTCTGTGTGGATATAAGACCCATCTGACGAGTCATTTGAATTGCATCCCTGGATTGCTGTTGCAGAAAATAACAGTGTTTTTTCTTTTATCTTTTCCTTCTGATTGTGTGGCATCCACAGTGAAACACTTACTCTGATGCACACACACTCACACACCATGCCCAGATGGATGGGAGTGTTTAAGGTGATTGTTCTCCCCTGCCACCACTGTTGTCAGACATCAGCTATCAGATGAGGCTATGATGGAGCAGAAAGAGAGCCACACAGTCTCACCTTATCTCATCTTCTTACACTCTCCTCACTTTCTTCTCTGCTTTTCTGATTCTGACAGGAAGAACAGGCCTTTTATTCCCATAAGACTTGTTTTTCCTGTTTCCTTCCAGTCTTTTCTCTCTGCTTCTCACCTATGTTTAATTTTTTTTCCTGCTGTCATTTTCCGTCTTTGTCTGCTGCGGTGACCTTTAAGTGTAAAGCTTGCTTCCTGTGCTGTCAGGTTTGATCAAGCTCTGTATAATACATATATCTGTCATGTATTTCACCACTCCTGTGTATTAAGGTTTCTTGCAAGAGAGTGTTTTTGCTATAAGCAAGAATAAAATGATTTTAGAATTCAGGGTTTTAGACTCATCTGTCTTTTTGCTGCGTCCCTATGAGACCTCTGCGGCCAGTGCAGCCTCTCTTCGCTGTAGGCAGTTCTCAAAACAATGCGTGGTAACAGGGAGGCGAATGTAATGAGTGGTCAAGGTTATATTGACCTCTTCTGAAGAGAGGGCTGATGGATGGAGAACCCGGCAAAGATTATGAAATGGCATGTAGCGGGAGGAAAGAAGGATGGAGTACAGAGGGAATCCAGTCACCTCTCTGAAAGATGGATGGTGTATGAAAGGGTTGGGATTTTATTATGAGTTTAATCGAACCATGCTTTTCTTTTTATGGTATTTATTCTGCAACGTCATTCTAGTTAATACTCAGCAAATTAGATTATATCACTGGTATCATCTTCACATCTTAATACTAGAACCTCCAATATGGTTTTTTTGCATTTTCAACCTCATGTAAAGCTCTTAAATTTGACTTTAACTCTATGAAAATGCATGACTTTTCCTAAAATTCCCATTTTTTTTATTACTTTGTGGATTTTAGGAGTTTGCGATACAAAATAAAAAGATATTTTATTCATAAAACTGCCAAATGAGTCATTTTGGCTCCATAGAAGACAACCCAACTAAGAAAGTTTGTGCATGCAAAGATATTTTGGCTGCCAGCCGTTGCTGTAGCAGAGAACCTCGTGCTGCCTGCGTTTTGGAACATCTTTCAGACCCGTGTAACGTTGTGTTCATGGACTGCAGATTTGGAGCGTTTTCGGGGTGCACACTCAGACATCGGGTGATTCCTCAGAGGGGACGTTTTGATACGCACACCCGACCAAATCGGCTTTCTGTATACAGAAACACTAAAGGTGCAAACAACTCTTTGGACGTATTTGGCAGCTAATGAGCTAAAAAAAACATGTCAGTCAGCCTCCACACGACGGTAAAACTGATAATTAAGTTGTCAGGATTGCAGGATAGGTTTTATTGTACTGTCACATCTAAAAAGATGTTCTTATTCTAACACTGCTCCTGCTTTCTGTGTGGTTGCACTATATCCCGGACAGAAAACAACAAACGGTAAAACACAGAGGGCTTTGTCAGAAGTCTATAAATACAGTGAAGTGCAGATTTAATAATAGCAACAACCCGTTTCCTGTTTGTGTTGCTCTGTTAAAGTGTTTTGAAGCGTATTTACAACGAATGACTTTCTTTTTGAGGTGTATTTTATCTTTGTGTAGTACTTCACTACAGTCAATCTTTCAAGTTGTGTAGTAACAAAAATAAAAAGCCATCTTGGATGTTAAAGCGTGCACGTGTTGGTTCACCGTCGGCTTGTTTTTTCTTTAACTTTGTTCCATCCCCTCTCCTTCTACAAAATCTGACCAGACATGGAAATAAGCAGCTGCTGTCTCCTGACGGGACAGGTATGTAAATAAGCTCGTGTTTCACAGGCCATCGTGTTGGTTCAGGCAGCGTTCAGAGTTTTGATTTGGCTCTCTTCTCCCGTCATGCTGTTCCAGAAACGAGCTACCCGCTGTGCTGCTACGACATAGAAACAGAACTGCCTCTAAAAATACCTTCACACATCAATAAGATGCAAAATAACCCCTGAAAGTGCTTTTTTTTTCTCCCTCTCTCTTCCTATTCTAGGGATTACAAGTGTGCACGTTGTTCCTCATGTTGCCTCAATACATCCAGATGTTTGCTGCTTGCCCTTGTGTCTCCTTTGCTGTTTGTTTCTGCATGAGAAAATGCAAAAAGGAGGAAGTTTGCTTGGAATGAAAGCGCCCTGGATACGACTCTTGCGGTGTCAAGCTCGAGGAATAAACACACAAGCTGGTGAAATATTTATTTGGCAGTTGTTTTCCCCCGCGTCGCTCATTAAGCCAGGGTTAATTGTCTCTCTGGCTGGAGAAGAAGGGTCTCTGCGAGTGTGCGAATCACGGCGAGATAAAATGAGGCAGAGCGGCGATGGCGTCGCAGATCACTGAGCAAAAAGTGGAGCGAAATGTTGCAAGTTTTGAATAATCCATAGAGGCTTGCCGATAACGTAACCCACTTTTCACATTTTCCATTTGATCATTTTTATCTTAAGCACCGTCTCCTTCCTTCATCATCACAGCATCCAGACTCTAAGTGTTAAGATGCTGCATTGATGAACAGTTTGCTGAAATAAACACTGTTATTGGTGATCTATGAGCCCCATACTCACCATGGAGGATACCATGTTTTGACCTGAGGATGCAGTATAGATCACCCCCAAACTGATTGAACAGTTTCCACTTTTCTTATTGAAGTATATTGGGTTTAAAATGACAGAGTGGTGGATTCTTGTGATCAACACCAGCTAAAAGTACCTCGGTTAAGCAGATAACATCCAAAATTCTGCATCTGTTGCTTTATTAGATTAGTTTCAATCAAATCAATCAAAACTGCTGCAGCTCCACCTGCTAGCCCCCTCATCACACATTAAAGCATTCCAGTATATGGATCCTTGTGCCTATGACATGATTGCAGCCCATCATCATATCGCATCACACTAAGATTTTGCACCATATTGCCAAACTGTTTTGCGGAGTTGCTCTTCAATTAGATCTTGCTTTTACAGAAATGTCGTCTTATCCATTTCTTTTATTGAACAGGAAACACATGCACAGTCTGTAGTCATTTCCATTTTCCCATGCAGGTAGGAGGAGGTGATTAAAAACAGATAGTATGTGAGGAAGACATGTGTAAAGGATTGCCTGAGCATCAATGTTTTAGTAGATGAAACGCTAAAATTCTCACTTGATTTAGCAAAAAATGAGGTTACTGTATAAAAAAAGGCACCAGAATCTACTCCAGCTGGCATCCCTGCTTACTGTAACCACTCTCTTCTCCTGCCTCCATCCATTCTGGTGTGACCAGACATTTTTCTGACATTTTATGTATAAAGCTGAGAAACTGTAGCTACTCCCTCTGGACTCTGTAGTGCAGCTATTTATGTAAGAGGAAGATAAATTACCTTTCTTCACTTTTCTGAAAGCTCCAACTGTGCTCTTACTGGCACAAAAGCATTGTTCAGGCCTTCACAGGAAAACACAAGACAGGTTTTCCAGTTATGTAAGTGCTGCTGACTTTCCCTCAGGCAGCCTGGATAAGCAGACCCATTTAGCCTCCAACATCTAATGTGGAGGACTAAATATGTCCGGTGCTGCTCAGATTTTGGCTGGAAAGTATTGGGGTTAATGACACTGACATAGCGATCATTTAATTTTGACCTATGTCGATGGCATTAGAACAGCCACAGCAGTCTAAAAGGTAGGTATAAGAGGCCACTTAGAACATGGCGAGAACCCAGGTTGAAAGTCAAGTACATAATGTACGTACTAACTCTGTCTGTACACAAGAAAACCCTGCATGGTAGAACTACTGACGAGTAATTCTCTCAGATGTAAACATGTCAAACGTGTGAAATGTCATGTAGCGTAACCACATAGCTTTATTTTGGACTTTTCAAAGCCATCGTCTCTCATTTCCTTTTCTAATGCAGGAAAACTGGTGGCACAGATATGGCAGATTCAATGTATGTGCACCACAAGTACATTTAGATGGCTCATTCTGGGGGACTTTTACCAATAAAAACACAGTTTTTCATCATTTATTCATACTGTATGTTATAAATGTTTCACAGCGAGGTTGCTGGTTCGAGCCTCATCTTGAACAGTAGCTTTTCTGAGCTGAGTTTGGATGTTCTCTCCATGTTAGTGTGGGTTCTATCCAGCTTCCTCCCACCATCCAAAAACATGTTAGGTTATATGGTCATTCTCAGTTGTTCTTAGGAGTGAATGTGTGTGTGAATTGGTTTTTTATCTCTGTGCTGGACTGGCGACCTGTCCATTTGACAGATGTTTTTAGGGAGGCATTCTCTAATGACGGCTAAGTTGGCATCCATTTTTGCATCCTGTCTCTTCTCTAAGCGCTCACAAGCCGCTGAAAATCAGTCTGATGAATCTCGTCTTTCTCTTTTTTCTGTTCGACTGATGTCTTTTTTTCTTATTCTGAATCTTATAAGTGCTACTTTAATCTTATATTAAAGTTTACAGAGGTGGGCTTGAGTCTGGAAGACCCCAGAGCTGAACCACTATGGGCCCCTAAGCAAGGCCCAAACTCCTCCCAACAGCTCCCTAGATGCTGAAATATGGAAGCCCCTATAATATACTAGAAATGAGTAAACTACATAACGTAATGTCCTTATTAGGATTAATAAAATAAAAACATACCAATGTGAGTATGGTATATCAGAAAACAGAAATACTAACATTAAAGTGAAAAACGTGTTGCAGCTGTGTGAGCCACCATGTGAGTGGTGATAGGATGCCAGCATTCAAACACTGATTGCGATGATGATGATGATGATGACTCTTCCTGCTGCTTGGGTTACCAGATAAATATCCTGATATTTACTGATGCTGTGAAAATAATCTTGCTTGCAATGAGCAATTATTCAAATCAACACCTTTTTAAAAACGATAGTTTGAATCTGTCTAATAAACCTAATTTTCAAGCCTCTTTTTACCAAACAAACGTACTAATTACTGGGTGTTAGGAAGCATTTTGCAGCTGGAAACAATCTTCTGCTTATTATTTTGTCTTGTTAAGCCATCTCCAGTTTTCCACATTTTGCTAAAATACACATTATTTCACATGTTTAGCAGGATTTCCCTCCTGCACACCTGATAGGTGGCTGGTGAGGCTTATTTATTTGGTTGCAATCTGCAGCTCCACCACTAGAGGTTGCTAAATTTTACAATGCTACTTAAATTTTGGTGGCTTTATCGCAAATATAAGGATGTATTAATTAATTATACATTAATTTAGTTTAGTTACCCATTATTTGCCATTAATTTAAATGGATTTAAAGTTTTTCACTTGCTTGTGTCTTCTTTGCTGAATGAGCTAAAAGAGTTCCACCGCCGTGTGTCGGCCAGCCCTGCATTTATATTCATGTAGCTTCCATCTTCACCATACTTTGGTTAATTTTAGCAGCCTCAGCACAGTAACAAAAGAAAAGCTTTTGGATGTTGGAAAGTACACACATTACACACAGTAAGCAGCTCAGAGGTATTCACACACTGTAGTAATTTAGCATCGATGTGAATCGCTAACTTCCATAAATCAGTCGTCCCACAGTGATGGTGTTGCTATCAGCAGATCAGCCATCTGTTCAGAGGATATGAGCGCTAATCTCCACTGGCTCCTTTCTTCAGCTCGTCCTAATCTTCTACCTTCCCTCCATCCACACTAGCTCTCCTCTCTTCATGAAGTTGTTCTCATTCTTGGGTGAAAACTACTCATTTTCCACCTTGTTCAAGCTGATTAAAAATGCAAACCCTCCACTCGAGTCTCGCCGTCGTGCTTCCCTGTAAATGATTCAACCCCTCCTCTCTTGGACACATCTTTTCCATTTTCACGCTTTCTTTCTTGCCACTATCCAACCCGGCGACTGCTTTAAACATTTATTTAGCATCTCTCTGCTAATGCTTTTTTTTATAACCAGCTGGAGATGTGAAGTGTTTTTACTCCTCTTAGTTTTTGTACTAATCAGGTTTTCTTTATTTGGTTCTTGCTGTGTTTTCTTGTGAGAGTTAGTTTAAGTTAGTAAAGCTTATACTCTGTGTATGCTTGTATATGTGTACAGCAGGAAGAGGATTCTTCTTTTTGTTTAAGCTGTCAATGTTTTGGCACCTGGCAGCTTATTTATTTTATTTAATGCAAATGTGTGCTTGTTTGATCCGTCCGGTGACCAAACTGATCCACTTATATCTGTTTTGGCTTCTTCAGTATGTGATATGTACTTAGTTTTCCTCTCATGATGATGCACAGACAACTGTTTTAAGCTCATTAATATTTTGGTTTGTGTGTTTGTGTGTGTGTGTGTGTGTGTGTGTGTGTGTGTGTGTGTGTGTGTGTTTAGGTGATTCAAGCAGTTGTAAATCATCAGTCTGTTAGGAAGAGAAAGATCGCGTTGATCTTCATCACTTCTGTTTTTATCATTGGTGCTTGATGTTGTCGGAGCATGGAGGGGGTGTGATCCTCGCTGGTCAAACTCGGATACATGATTACATTTATATGTATTTATGTAAATAATCCTGCTGCAGCTCTCACACACACACACACACACACACACATACACACACAAACCGAGATGCAAAATCATTGTTGCGTGTGGCGCGGCTGCATCTTTGCGAACATTTCCTCGTCGTACATCATCCAGCAGGATTATATGTAATATCGGTTCGTTCTTTAAACTTATTAGATTAATTAGCTTAAGTAGATGCCATGCATCTCTTCAATTATCCTCGTGGGCAAAAGCACATTTATGGCTTTGATGTTCCAGTAAACATTATACAGATTCATCATGGCACTGTACACATAAACGATAAGTGTGTACTGCTTTTTGTGTGTTCTTTCTTACACACATGTGTTTCAGGCTTTTACTTTATGATTAGAAATGATTTGCTGCCTCATCCCTGAGGTGTGCACATGAAAAACTAGAAGATGGTATTTGTATGTGGTATATGTGAGTGAATTATTGATAGCTGTGAGTTAGCAGGCCTCTGACTCTAACAGGTTTTTTAGGGTTTAAAAGGGTTTTTATTTATTTATTCTGGTGTTAAAAACCAGGATAACAGGGCTTCACTTCTCTGTCTTGACCTGCTTTTTACCTTTCACATAAACTCAGCCCAGCATCTTATAATATCACATCCCCGTGTACCTCAGCAAGACACTCGTAACCTCCAAAACTCTGCTAGTATCTTCAGGTACTATCTCTTGTATTGTAAACGATTTCTCAGGAACAGTAGTGACTAAAAACGGATCAGAAACGGCGAGTAAAACGATCTGAGAACACAGAACATGGACTGAACTGGAATAAAGCAGTAATACTAAACGTTAATAAGCAGGAAGTGGTTTTTCTTCACTTCTGTTTACTCTATTTCTTCATGTTGGCTCCAAACAACAAACACATTTATTATTGAGGAATGTTTCTGTGTATAAACCACTTAAAGTTTTGTCCTGATCATTTCTTTACTTTCCCATTTCTTTGATTTTATTCCAGATCTGTGTAATGATCGCGATAACGCTCTAGTTACCTGTGGTTTTGCTCACATACATCTATACTCATGCAAACAGGAAAAGAACAAAAGTCTCCAAAACATTGTCCTCTTAAATATGTGTGCAATCTGCAAGGCAGACATCTGTTGCCTCCACTGCCGCTGTCTAAAAGTCTGCAGAGACACAAGTTGGCTTCTATTAGTGCTACAACACACACACATTCAGCTGAGCGTTTACACAGAAAGCACGCCACTAAAGCTTAAACCCAACAATGCCGCTTCACGTCTTTTATTTAGCTGGAAAAGGTACAATAATCTTGCTTTGATGTGACATTACCAAGCTTAATGTTCTAGAAGTTGTACGTGCGCACGCGAACGCCAAGCCGTAAACGATTGACTCGATGCAGCTTTGATGATTCATCCCTGTGAGACGGATCTTGACTGTAAAATGCCAGCTTTAAACCAAGATTAAACAGATTCACCCCAGAGAACGAGTGTGTTTGTGTAATATACTATTAAATTCATCACGGTCCATGATGGGGAAGGAGACCTGACGCTGGAGTTCAGCTGAAAAAGGGAAACATGTTTCTTTATCTGGCACCGTAATAAGGAGCATCTTTGTTCTTTTGTTTCAGTGGTGGAACGTGACGACAGGTGACGCCCTTCAGACCTTCTACCCAACCGGAAGCGGTCTGAAGAAGATCCACGTGTCCTCGGACTTCTCCACCTTCGTCACCATAGACAGCATCGGCATCCTCTACATCCTCCGGAGGGTCGAGTGAAGACGGAGGTCATAAACACCACTGTTCTGCACAGCATTAAGGACACATTTACATGTTTTGCTCAGACCTAGAATCTAACCAGCAGCGTTGCCTTTCAAAGCCCGACTCAAGAAATAATTTAAAATTCTTTGATTTGCAAACAAAACAAGAACATTAAACAAAAATAATTCACATATATTTACAGTGTATTACCATTTTATATGTCTACAGTGTTGTGCAGAAGGCTAGTATTAAATTGTAAGGTTATGAGCTTCTTTTTTTACTTCATGGCAATGCAGTTAGTACTGTATGTCATGTATCACGATCACTACACGAAGCTGAAGTTAATGTGCAGATTCTTTTTTTTAAGCCTGAAAAAAGGTGACGCAGATGTTTTTTTCACATAAAATCAGCATTAAAATGTATCAAAAACATAATTAATGACAGGAGATCTGCTCCTTCTTATGAAACCTGGTTAAACATCAGCTGTTTAAACCAGCTTGTATATTCTTACATGGCTTTCTTATTAAAAAGGTTGATGGTGCAAATTCACTTAGATGCAATAACACAATTTGACAATTCATATAAAGTAAAATGAGTGCACACATGTTTATATATATATTTGATGTTCAGCATCTGCTCTGAACCTCTTCTTGAGCCTTTTATGTGCACTGCAGCTGTAAAGGAAATGAGAGCAAGGTTGCAGTAAAAGGGTTGTGCCTTCTCAGTCCACCAGCAATTCGTTAGGCATTAAAAATGCATGTTCATGAGGTTTTCATTACTTAAACATTTCAAATTGCACCCAATCAAAGCCTGTGGACTGTTCGCACTGCCACAGTGTTTGTACTTTCTGAACTTACATCAAAGGTGAATGTTTTCTACAAAAAAATCTGATTTAATATTTATAATCCAATTTCCAGTTGTGCTTTATCAGTTGCTTTTTTAAAGATGTATCCGTCTGTGTTGGCTCTATATCCTGTTTTTTATGCACATTTATATCCACGTATGGTCTTACTGAGCCTTACAAAACCCTGTTTTGGAGGACGGAGGAGCCAGAGGAAAGATTTTGTGATGATCTACTAAACTTATCTGTTTCTTTATCTATGAGCCTCGTCATAAGCTGTAATACGTCAAACCTGCTCATTGCAGTGAACACAGGTTCAGTAGGAGGCACTTCATTATTTAAGTGTATATATATTTGAACATTTATGGATAACGTGGTGCCACTTCTACTCTCTTCTTCCAGACTGGTGCTTTGAAATCCACTCTGTTTAGTTTCTTCTTGTCTGGATATCTCTGGGACATGTTTGTAGGGATGTTGATGCATGTGCTGGATGTATTTATAGTTATGTAGTGTGCTGTAAGCATCATTTCTAAAATGATTAAACTACCTACAGTGTCATGTTGTGCGTATGTCCTCGCTGCAACCTGGGAGTTTTTCCTTCATGACGAGTGTGATGATGGTTTTATTTTACAGCTACTACGATGTATGTTGTTCTTTAAAGTAATAAAAATGATGATTGTCACCAAATTTAAGCAAGCGGGTCGATTATGGGGCTACACGGTGGTGCAGTTGGTTAGCTCTGTGGCCTCACAGCAAGAAGGTTGCCGGTTCGAGTCTTGGTTGGGGTAGGGGTCAAACTGGGAATCTTTCTGTGAGGAGTTTGCATGTTCTCCCCGTGTTAGCGTGGGTTCTCTCCGGGTACTCCAGCTTCCTCCCACAGTCCAAAGAC
>JBAMHV010000025.1:15694614-15729913 GCA_037177535.1 Pseudomugil gertrudae
TTGGCCCTGTGATGGACTGGCGACCTGTCCAGGGTGTACCCCGCCTCTCGCCCGTTGTGAGCTGGGATTGGCTTCAGTCCCCCCACGACCCCGTTCAGGGAAAAAAGCGGTAGAAAATGGATGGATGGGGTCCAGTATTTCCCAGCTCATGTGAATATCTTTTATTTTATGTTTATACCATGGTCCGGGTGAATAGTCGATTCTGATTGGCTGCAAAGTGACAGTTATAAACTGAGAATGGACACCTATGATCATATAGCCTGACTGTCCTAAATTATTGTGCTGGCTCAAACCGTAGTTGGTGACCATAGCAACACACATTCAGAACATATTACCACTTTTCTTTTGCACACATGCTTACTACTGAAAGTCCTGTTGCAAACATGTGACGCACTTCTGAATCTAGCTTCTGATTGGACAATCGTAGTGCAGGGGTCTTGCGGTCTGCCGTAATGACAGCTACACGGAGATGAGGTCTGTTTTTGGTGTTTTTTACAGAAGTGCCCATGTAACGTCCTGTCAGCGGCAACAGGTTGCGGCCCATCGAGCTGCAGGTTCTGTGGGCGGAGCCTGTTACCTTTGCTGTGGACTTTTCTTTGGAACAAAATTTTGCATCACAAGCAGTAAGAGGTGCACTTGCCCTCTGAAATGATATTTTCTGTCACTTAACACAACATCACGCAATCATCTCACTTGCCTCTACTGATTGAGCCGATTGAGCTGCAGGATGTGGGCAGAGGGAGTTACCTAGGCAACGCGTCACAGCATCACAACAGATATTAAATATTCCGCTCTTGTGAGAAATGTATGTGAGAAACATAAACGTATTAATAATTGATTTAATATTTATCATAAGTGACCTTGTGATAATACCCTTTTACGGTGTCCATTATCAGGAAATAATGGACGTCACACCTCCACGTCTTCCTTTCCGATAAGGGACTCCTCATCGGGCATTATCACTTACTTAACTCATCACTTTTGCCCTCATGTCAAAGTTTATCCAAGATGTGATTCATAACTTCACTCCTTTAATGTTCAGTGTGTAAGAATTACTGATATAAAGTGTCATTATGCTTCTCATAAGCTAGTTCAAAGTGCTGTTCTCACACGTTTACCCCTAATGGCCTGATGTCGCAGATTTGATACAGTTTCAGAGACATTTTGCAGAAACTTTACTCAAAACCAGTTTGTCACCATATGATACTGGTCTCCTGCACACTGGTGAATACCAGAAAGCAGAAAGTTACACTATAATAATTTTGATCTCTTCTGTGATAATAAAAAGTAAATATACAGAAAAAATAAATGTTTTTTTCATGCATTTCTGATTTTGTTCAATGGTCAAATAAAGTTTTCAGATTAAAAAAAATGGGATGTTTCTGCCCAGTTCTTCTGAAGCCAGGTGATAAGGGGTTAAAATGATTTGGATGGGTAAAGTAGGGTGGCTTAACTTTTCTTGCTGTTTTTAATCATATTTATTATAAACTTTGTATTACAAATATGTTTGTTGGAAAGGGATTTATAAATAAAGATTGAGTCAAAAATGGAGGACATTTCTTTTTATTTATAAATGTGTCTGTTGCTGATCTCGGGTGTTGGAAAGCGGAAGTAAAAGGATGCGACAAAGAGGATACACCAGATAAAACACAGCAGCATCACCTGTGCTGGTTTTAGACCCGCTGCTTCACCTAAAAGAAAACAGAACCACCTGAAACTAAACCTGATGGTGATCAGGAGCATCGATAGAAAGGCTGACAAGCTGGGGAAAAAAGTCATGGTCACCATCAGTGCATCCACAGTAAATGGTAAATGTGGGTAAAATATCAGGCATGAACAGAGACCCAAATGCACCTAGGCCCCTGTAAAGATCAGAGGCCCCCCAGAATGCATATCCCAACCAGCCCACCAAAGACACAACCATGCACCCAGGAAGAGTCCAGCCAGAGCACCCCACAGCCATGAAGCACAGGCTGCAGGAGCCCAGGGGCCACAGCTGCTGTTCCTCCCTGGAAGTGGCCTCGCTTTGTTCTGCCAGGTTTCTTCTTAAGGTTTTTCTTTCTCTCTGATGTGAAATGAAACAGTCATGAGTTTTAAATATAGCAGAACAGGAAGAAGCTAAATCAGTAACAGATGTTACAGGGCGAAAACCGTCCTACAAATAATGCAATATATTTTGTTCTGTTCGTAAAACTCTGGATGAGATGCCGCCAGACAACCTGCAGAGATGGCTGAAGGAGACTTTTTCTTTAGCTTCGTTTTTTATCTGAATAATAATTTTATTTAGTTTCAGTCTATTTTATTTAATGTGAAGTGGTAGCTAAAAGTACATATGAGTATAAAGAAGTGTTATAACTAACCCTTTAATCCAGTTATTAAAGTAAACGTGCTTTGTCCACAGTACTTTTAAATTGGTGGTTCATAAAACTGTTGTGTGAGTATTTAATCAGATTTATGGTGGTGGCTAAATACAATCTCGCTGATGGTTCAGATTTGAAAAGCTTTTAGATACAAATGGTCCACTTGCCTTTTTAAATTTAGTTTATATAGATGGCTGTATGTTTCATCTCTGTGTACTTGCGTTAGTTATTGTCTTTGACTTTTACATAATAGCTGCAGGACCTTCAGCTTCAGATGTTTAAAGCTCTTTTCATAAGTCCTGTTAAAAGACCATTACAGTAATCCAGTCTGCTGGAGATGAATGATGGATGACACTAAACTTTTAATGGTCCTTTTTACTCTGTCACACGACATGTGCTTTTAACAAGCGACAAACAAAAAACCAGAAAGGGTGGAAGTATCTGTGTGACTGGTGCTGCATTAAAGCTGGAAGGCTTGCTAACATGGTGAAACTTTCCTGCCACCGTGGCCCGTCCACCTGCTTTTCCATCTCAGGAAGCAGCGTTTGAATATTTAAAGGCTGTTTGGTACAGACGTAGGATATCGATGAGCTCAAGCACACGACACCAGTCTAGGTTACCCGGCCAGCACAGAACCAGATGACTGAAGCTGAAACTGAAAGCATCTATTTCCAGGTCATCAGTATGAAGAGCTGGTATTGGCTGTGAGCTTCTGTGAGGACAGATTATTTAATTCTCGCTGGTTTTGTTTGCTGTTTCACACCTGTGCCAACGAGAAGCTGATTTATTTTTAATGAGAAATGCAGCAGAATCCAATTCTGCGACTTATTTTTCTTTCTCTTTTGCATCTTCATCACCGAATCTGTTTAACACAAGCAGCAGCCTCCAGGGGAGCAGTGTGACGTTTTTACAACCTGGTTAAGGTGTGTGTTCTAAACTCATTAATTCTAGTCTCTCTTGCTTAATTAATCTTTGTCTGCTGCTGAAGTAATTACAGTTATCAGGCCGTCTAAGTGTCTGCACGCCACTTACACCACCTTCCTCCGATGGCCGCAGCAGGGCCGATGCCTCCTCTCTGCCGTGCTCTGAATGCTAATTCACTGTGCCATGATCCGGAGTCAGTTTATAGAAACCAAACAGGCAGTCAGCAATCGATACAGTTAGAAATTTAGATTGATGTTCAGACCAAACGTACAGCTTGAATAAAGCTTTTAAATGTGTAGTTCAGGCTAATTAGTCTGCTTTAGCAGCAGTACGTGCTCTGAAGTGCAGGCTAATAAGAGATTGATATTTAAACCTTTCTTGCCTCTCAGTAAGAGGTCTGTGGCTGTATGTGGTCTCCCAGGAGGCTTAAAAATGGGTTGTTTCTAGAGAACAAAGATGGCAGACCCCCCACTACCTCTCCCTGGCTCTCTATCGTTTTTGTTTTGTCCTCTCTTTTTATTGTTTCTCCTTTTATCAGCATATATTTGTCACTTTTTTATTCTAGTGGCAAGGCTGTGTGCAAATACAGTCAGCTAGCCAACACACACACACACACACACACACACACACACACACACCAGAAAAAGGGAGGATAGTTGGACATACATGAATCTGAAGGTGTCATTTGGAGCTGCAGCCTCGTGGCAAACAGGTGTAGTTATGTTTTGTTTCTCTTGTTTTTCATATGTACCAACAGCAACACACTTCAGACTTCATACTCACTATTTTACTGACTTTTTTATTCTGGAATAAGGACTGCTGTACAACACATAATAGCTTAAAGCAAGAAAAGGATCAACCCCCAATAAACAGGAATATTCTCAAATGAAAAAAAACAGAAAAGTAAAGTAAATTTAAACATTACTAACATAATATAAACCTGTTCTTTGTCACTGTTTTCTAATTTATAAATAAAAGTGTAAAAATAATTCTGTTCATTGTCAGTCCAGGCTCCCAGATCTGAGTCCACCTCTTTAACCCACAGCATCACTACATGTATGTAATATAAATTCACAGTAAAATAACTCGACTTAATTTAGCTGTCTAACTACTTTTCTTTATTTAAAAAAAAACATTTTAGCACTTTTATGGTAAGTTTGCAAACTATAATAGTCTTTTTCTGATCATTTAAAATATATTTCCTGTAAAAAATATTATTACAGGTTCTTCAGTATGTTTCTAAACTCAGTTTTTTCCTCACATTTCAAAACTAAGAGACTTTGTAATAATCCAGGTGCAGTTTGCACATGCACATCTTTGCACGCTGCTCAGTTTGCATCTAGTGATGGTGATGGTCTAATCATTGCACTAATTATGTGTTTGTAACAAGATGTTGAATTCAGCACACAGTGAAGCTCCGTGTTTTTAAGAGGCCTGAAAGAGGAGAGTAAGGTTTAAATTTCATCACTGTGTAAAGTTCAAAGAAAGCCTCAAGTTAAATGAAAGCAACAAAATGCAATTTGAAGTATGAAGAGACAGAATCCTTCCTAAAGCTGAGTACACATCTAATGTTTGGAAAAATATTTTATACCCCTGTAATGATGGTGTTTTTGCCTCTGTGGTATAAATAATAGTGTTTTAGTCCATATTAAGTTACATTTCCCAGTATTATGACACAGTGATGTGTGGGGACAGCAGCTGCAGATGCAACCTCTACACAGCAGTGTGTGTGTTTACTATGATGCTGCTCCGGGATGGAGAGCAGGACAGTGAAGATTTTTGTTTCCAATTCTTTCAACGTGGTGTATGTACATTTACATTTCTTAACACAATATTAACGCAATTTCTGTAATTTTGTTAAAAAAATATATGAATATTCAGTTAGAAATTAAGAGTATGATGTAAGCAGTGGAGAGGAAGTGTTGAATAAAGCAGGTGCATGCTTTGTTGAGTGTCTCGCTGTGTGTGTGTGTGTGTGTGTGTGTGTATAAACTCCACTGGTTATCAGTCTCTGTGACGCCAGCCAACAGACTGATTACAAGCCTCTCTCAGATGACATGCCTCATAAGCACGTTACAGAGACACTGATGTTGTTCTGCTCTCAGCATTACATCTGCCACATCTCTGGAGTTCTGGGTCACCACAGCCTCGTTCTCCAGAGGTTTGTTGACCCTGTTACACTCTCACTGCATGTGCATGTGTGTATATACATATACTGTGTTCTTCCTGACCTTGGCCAAACATTGCTTCCTGTTCCTGTCAGCTGTTGGCTCAGCAGCGTGCCACCTTTATTGCTTTCCCACATCGAGCCAAAAAGGCTCAGAGCCAGCGCTCGTCACCGTTTGGCTCGTCCTCATTTCTCTTTAGCTCTTTCACCTAACCTCCTCCATCTGCCGGGGATGGTTTGGGATCATTTTGGCGTCTCACGCACTGGAAGGAGGAGCGGCAGGAATTTGGGTTTCATCTAAAGACCGAGGAGAGAATTGGATGCTGAACTGGCAAAAAGCCCAGAAAAGGCAGATGCTGTGATCACCGGCGCCTCACCTTGTCCCTTCACACCACAGAAACATCATGCAAGTCCAAAAAGGCCTTAAAATGTCTACAGTTGGGATTTATAAATGCTAAAATGTGTCGTAGGGCTTGGATGTGGATGCATTTATTGTCTTTTTGTTTACAAAAAACCTTTACTCCACCCATTATCTCCCATTACAAGATGCTTTTAAAAGGGAACCGTTAAACTGTCCTGGTTGTTTTGTCCCTGCTTCCTCTTAAATCACAGTCTTCATCACCAGGTGTGATTCTGCTCAAATGAGTTGTAGTACAGCGATCAATGAAAGCTTCACAGGGAGCAGTTTTATAGGTGAAGTAAGGCGCTGCTACTGACAGATAAACTCTGAAAGCAAGCACACAATGCCTGTAACCTTGTGTTTTCTACCCATGAAGAAGAGTTACCGAGTTCAGCAGCAGCTAAAATCCTCTTACGGCCTGAGGTATGCATGTGGTGCATGGATCAGATTAAAAATCCCAAGATGCAAAATCTAATGAAAGCTGAACTTAAAACACATCATCATCATCATCATCATCGGAGCTGCAGAAAGAAAATGTTCGCTTTAATCAAAAGCCAACAGAGTGGAGCAGCGCTGGTTCAATCTGATGAAACCACTTTAACGTTAAAAAAGGGATTTATGGTGATTTCAGCTTTGCTGACATGCAAAAATGTTGCAGAGATAATTCCTTCTGTTTAGATTAAGGTCATAAAAGTTGATATTTTATTGGTGCTTATTGTGAAAGGGGCGGTGGGTTTATGGATGTGTTTGCTTTTAAAACAGAACAAATTGTACGCAGCACAAAAGCAACGTTGTTTATCACATGTTTGTTACTGATGTTACTGTAAATGTGTGTGTGTGTGTGTGTGTGGGGGGGGGGGGTAGGTTGCTTAAATCATCTTGAGACTGCATTTTATCGGCTGCAGCTTCACTGGTTTCCTGTTTTGTGTTTTACATATTTCACCCATTTTTTCACTAATTTGTTTGACATAAATGCAAATAAATAAATAAATAAATGCATAAACAACTGATTTAGAGACAATGTGAGTATTTTTCTTAATTTTTATTTTATTTTTGTAAAAGAAAGGCTCCACATAAACATGCTGAGATTGCTTGATGTCTGGTTGTAACCTTGTTGTGTTTCATGTATTCTACACATTCTTTATTCATTTATTCATATCAGAAATAAATGCATCTACATTAATCTTACTTTGCAACCTTGGGAGTTGCGTTTACATTTATTTTATTTTATTTTTTCTAAGGTCAGACGTCTCTTTTTCCTGCTGCGTTTCATAAATCAGCCAGCTATACCTAACATGATCAAATGTCAGGCTGTGTTTTTTAAAAGTCATCATTAATTCAGGGCTAAACACAGTCATTGTTTTTAGTTTTTATTATTATGTTCGAGTTAACTCTAAAACAATGTCTCCATTAATCCTTCATCCTCTAACATCATCATCATGTCCTTGTGGAAATCACATTTACATTTTCAAACAAACAGGATAAAATAATAGATGATTTGTAAGGATTCATATTAAAGTCCAGCATAAATCTCTTTCCACATAAGAGTGGTATCAGCATCTTAGCATCATTTAGTATTTAGCCTGTCTGGGAAGGTCTGACAGCACAGACAGGAAGTGCAGAACCACACCTGCAGAACGTGATACCTGCACTATTGTTCATCTGCATGATGTTTGCATGAACAAAATTCTTTTCTCACCCCTGATCTTCATCTCCTCCTCACTAATGTGGACGTGGTTAGACTCAATGCAACACTGACATCATCACAGCAAGCCACATCTGATGATGAGGATAACTTCCACAGTGTAACTTCAGCATCGCACCCTTCCTCCTGTGTGTTCTGGACAGATGTTATCCCAACACCTCTTCCTGTGCCAGTGCACCTCCAGTAGAAAGGCTCCTGCTGTGAACATGTCCGGACCAAGCTGCACGTTATACTGAAGCGCTCCAGTGTTCATGTGTGAGAATAGACATGATTTCTACCTGCTTGTTTTTGCAAACAGATGACTTTAGTGTATGTGTGAGGTTTTTCTTGGTGTCTAAAGAGACTTTAATGATCTCTTTGTGGTGTTTGCATCAGCTAAAAGGGAATTTGATCAAATAATGTGTCTATGACTGTCCCAGAACATTGAAACTACATGCTCTGTACTCACTCGGTGCCTCCTGTTTAAACAGCTGCACCATAAATGCACAACAGAAGACAAAAGATCAAGAGGAGATCACCATCATCTAAACCTCTTCAGGGATTTCAGAGGGATTAAAGCAGGAGTGTGGGAGCTTAAACTGACCTAAACTGCAGCATGAACACAACTTTGTGTGTTTGTAAAGTCCCAGGTGGCATGTCTAAGCGAAAGCAATGAAACACTGGTGGTGCTGGTGTGTCTGTGTTCATCTGGGTTGAAAATAGTTTATTGTATGAACAGATTTTTAGCTTCTTGCAAACAGCAGAGGTTGAAATGATCTCAACCGTCATTATTTTAAACACACAAGCATGAGTGCTTGGTCCAGAGTCAACCAGCGGTTGAAGCTGCTCTTAAAGGTGCAGTACGTAAAAAAATTTCAAGGTCAATAACAGGAAAATGTTATACATCAGGAAAAACTGTTTTTTATTGACCATTTTTACTACGGTGTCTCTGAATGGACAAACAACAATCCTCATAAACATGGTGCTCTATATGTGACAGATTCTGAAACGTCCCACACACACATTACATCTGCTCTCACATTAAAGTGTAATTCTTCATAGCGTAAATGCTGCCTAGGTCTCTGCTGACGTTTGGGTAATGTAAAGGTGACATAAGCAGCTTTCTGTGACGGCTCGGTTGACTTCCTCTGAGCTCGCTGAGCCCATCAGCTTTATGTGATTTGGGAGCAGATGTCAAACTGCTGGCCGGGACGTCAGTGAGAGCCTGTCAGTTCTCATCATGTTTTTGTTATGTTCTCCAGAGTAGCTCTCCTTCATGTTCTAACACCACCCAGCTTCATGAAACAGCTCCACTCTGCATCCAGCTGCAACAACACATAACTCATGTAAAATGCTTCCTCTGAGGCTTTGTGCTGCTGTCACTTCTTATTTTTCAGCACTTACATGCTTCTTCTGTGCAAATTAAGCACTTTAAAGCAAATTCCACCACATGCACATTTAAATGGTTTGATCCTTTTTATGACGAAATATAAAAAACGTAGCTCGCCACAGATACATGCTCACTGTTTACCTAAATCTAGGCCATCTCTCTTTATTTATCCAGCAGTGTAGGTGGTTGTTATGTAATCGAGGTTTAAATAAGACCAAAAAATGGATCATAGATCATTAAATAAGATTATTCCCAGTTGTTGGTAGGGTCACATCTTTAGCATCACCTTAAAGCAGCACACGACTTTATAAACTGTAATACGCCATGTATTGATGCTACACTGATATTCATTGTGTCAAATCTTGGAGTCGCCGTTGATCTGCAGCACGTTGATGCTGAAAAAAGAGATTTCAGCATTTTATCCAGCCTGCAGCATCACATGACAGCTGCACACAGACCAGCGGCTGGTTGATCAATGAAAAGCAAGAGGACATAATTGGAAGAGGACAGGAAAAGAAAGAGAACGAGACAGAACGCGACACCAAAGAGCACAAATCTTCAGCCGAGTTGCCTAAAGAAGTTTTTTAGACTTTAATCTGAATCAAAACGTTGCTTAATGACACAAACACACCGATGATGATGGACTTTCATATTATCAGTATAGTAACTCAGAATGTATTAGAAGTAACAGGAAATGTTTGCTTTAATAACTCAGATGTGAGAGTTTCTTTCTTTAGCTCATCATTCATCTCTCCACAAGATTTGAGGATTTTTACAGAATAAAGCTCTTTACCTTATGTAGCCTGTCCTGATATTTGGAGGTAAAACGGTGCAGCATCTTTATTTGACCGGTTATACACATAACAGTGAATCAGAGGGCATTTATATAACATCAGGACAAATAATAATAGTGTTACATGAAGCAGAAGTTTTAGAATGCACATAAACATCCCAATATTTGGGCACTAGTGGCCTTTATTTGATAGTTACATCACTGGAAAAGGATCAAGGAGAGGAAAAGGGACGGTTTGCAACCAAGGTTTAGACGGGGATCAAACCTGGCTTTTCAGCATCCAGGAGCTTCTGTCTGAGTTTCACCTCCTCATCCATGAACGTCTCGCTGCTCTCCTGATATTTTCTGCTGTCATCAGACAAAAATCCACGTTCAGCTATACGTACACATACGATGATCGTCCACAGGGAAACTCGGAATCAGCACAAAGTCTTCAGCAAACATGATCAACACTGAGACAATGATGGTGGTCCAGTTAGCAGCACCAAACTAAACCTGTGTTTGAACTGGTTCCAGCATGCTTTGCACCTTTTACAGGAGCAGAGGGGATTGTTTAAGATGTTTCTTTACATCCACAAGCATTCCTGGATAAAAAAAGAGAGGCTTTTATTGCCTTTTTGGCCAGCTTTCCTCTCTGTGTCCAGCTTTTTACAAGCCTTTTAAGCACTTCCACATCACAAGCCTCAGCTCAGCAGGGTGCATTTCCGCTTGTCTACCTTGGAAACACACTTTATTTCTCCAACACACACCTTCCAGCACTCAATTTGAGTACATTATTAAAATCTGGGTGTTATTTTCTTAAATCTGCCAGGTGAAAATATTGTAATTATACAGCATTTACCAAATGCAGAGAGTTGTTTCTGTGTAAAATATTGCCCATGTGTGCATGCTTATGTGTAATGCTTTAAATGTGATGGCAGACTTGCATTTTCATCCATTAGTATGCTAAAACAGCCTCTGCTGGATAAATGCCAATTATAATTGTGATTATTATTTGGACCATATTTTTCAGTTGTCTCATTTAGTTTGTGGCCGTGGGCAGAAAACACCATCTGGAACTTTGGCCTTGTCCCACAGTCTGACGGTATAACAACACGTCGCTTACTGCAGACTGCAGTTAAACAGGAGTGCATCGAAAAACACGAGTCAACATATTTGATCTTATTTTGTGCTCCATTAAGTCCTGCACCTCCACCTTTACACATGAAATGATGCTGCTGCCTAAAAACAGCAGATTTGATCTCATAGAAATATCCTCTGCAGTCATCACCCGAATCTCCAGCAGCGCCTGCTCTGCCCACCGCTATGAAAAGGGTTTTTTTCAGCACAATGCATCACATTGTCGATGGGAGTAAAATATCTCCACACCAGTGTGCTGCAGCCCTGCTTCCTCCTCCTCCAGTCTCCGGTCCAGTAGCTGCGTATGTCGGCTGCAGATTGCGAGTGTCTAACCTGCAAATGGATTGCAGCTCCTTTTTATCCTGCAGTTTATAACCCGGGACAAATGCTTGTTCAGCTTTTCAGATGCTCACTGTAAATGCCATTTCACTGTAGTTAATAGACATTGTTGCTCGGTTCCACTTCCACATGCTGAATTTATTCTACAGTCTCTGATAATGAGGGAATCTTACAATAACACCAGTGAAGTTGTGATAATATTCATTTGTAATTTGCTTTACTTGTTGTTCTAAGGTAATATGAACAGCTGAACCACTTTTCCTGAAATGATTCAAACAGCTATGGTCACTCTTTCTTCTGATGAATGTACAACAGCAACATTTTCACATATTTATTGTATTTTGATGAGAGAAAGCAAATGATTTTGACTAGTAAAAGAAAAACAGATGTTTCTTTCTACAGGCATCTGTCGGACCCAATATGGTGCAATTAGCAGTAGCAGCTGGTGTTGTGTTATACGTGGTTGGAAAGGCTTAACAACAAGGTATCACTTGTAAGGATGGTGCTTATTCCCCCCTTCAGAATGTCCCGTATCTCCTGTAATAAAACATTTTTCATATAATAATCAGAGACTTTTAAGACATTTCAGCCTTTTTGTCAGTGTCGACATCGCTGGTGATGATTGGCTGTCACATTTCTGTCCGTCTGACCCAGGACAGGAGAGGCAACACATGTCTTTGTAATAAATATATATAGAATGTAAACATGAAATGATGTACCATCTTTAAACAAATATTCAGACACAAACATTTCAGATGGGAGGACTTATTAAGAGCTCCATTTCCAGTGTGGTTAAATAGATGATTGCTCTCTATACCCGTTATCCAGCCGCATTGCATCCCCACAATATATAAACGTAGTGATCATCTAATGTTTTCGTCTGTGCCTGTTGTGCATGAACGAGTCTAAACAGACATTTTTATTGAACAGATATTATAAAAGATTTAGCTAAAATTTCATTCATCTTTTTCTGTCAAGTTGAAAAAGAAGGAATTTGACCATGTTGAGAAAACAAGACTGAACTGAATCACAGAGAGAAATATGGTTGTACAAGTCAGATTTTATTTAATGTGCTTTACAAGGATATAAATAATGGCCAAAATTACAAAAATCAGTGTGCTGGAAGCCCAAGCCTATGTACATTAGTTGATCAGCAGTGATGTCACAAAATAATCCATGTTATCACTCAAAATACAACCTCAACAATCTAGCACTTTTTATTTTTAAGTCTTAAATGTCCAACATTTATTCTTCTGGTACCTTGTTTCCAGTGCCATCTGCTGCAAATCCTTTATTCTTTTCGCTTTACATGTATGAACAATGAGTTGGCAAAATATCTATGTACATTTTATAACTGGATAGTGTCTCATCCAAATAATACAGTAATACTGCGCTTTTATTTTTTAAAATAGTACATCTGCACGATAAGAGTAGAGCCCCATGAGAAATGGAGGTTGACCTGATCTAGGAGTTAGCTAGCAACCTGCAACATTCACTCTCTGTACAAAGTATGAACATCTAGTTTCAGATATTTATTGATCTTTTTTAAGGATTGCCATCATTCTCAGGCCCAAGGTTTTCATCTCAGCATATCATAGAAAAATAATGTAACATTAAGACAACAATAGACAAGAATTGCACAAGAATAATCATCATGGTAATATAGTACTCTCATATTAAACATTAAAATGTCGGGCAATACGAATACTTTTTTTAAAACACTAGATGCAGTTTTGTTCACTCATTATGACACCTGTTGCATCTTGAGCGTGTCGTTGCAGCACGTCCAATCAGATTTACACGCTTGTGCATAAGTATTATTTTTCTGACATTAAAGAAAATAAAGAGCCAATACTGACACATGCCCAATGGTGCTTTTACAAGCCCATTGTCTTATCAACAGATGCCCTGTAACCTTAATCACATTCTCCGTGGAGATGCTGACCACGCAAAGTTCAAACCTCCCAGGTGGGGGTTGCATAAAACCGATCCGGGTGTAGCTGCAGAGAGTTGAGGCTGCTTTCAAATAAGTGTACATTCAGAGCAGACGGCCGTCTGTCAGGCTGTAGTCCTGTTTGTGTGCGTGCATGCATGCGTGTGTGTGTGTGTGTGTGATATTGGACCGATGATTACTGTGTCAAGCATCATGTGGATGAATGTAAAATTTTTGTAGTCAACCTTAAACACTGGAGTAGCATCCATGTTTGTAGTCCTTTTTGCATTGTGTGTGTGACAAGGTCCATGTTTAGGGCTGGCTACATTCTTTGCATTCCACAGTAATAGACATGAGCATCCGGCATTGCCCTGCAAATGAGATGACATCACTTATCGAGAGAGTCCTCACACCCCCGCCTCTCCACCGGCCCCCCTGCTCAGCAAAATCCAACATGGCCACCATGCGTCTCACAAGCCACATGCTTTAACCTGTATTTTTTTTTTTTTCCACCCAGATAAAATTCAGGTTTATGGGCGGGAAAAATCCACGCTTTTAAGAGAAACTCCGAACATACACACAAATGTGTCTGAAAAAGGTAGTAGAAAAAAAACAACAACAAAAAGTCATCTATGTCTTCCTGTGTCACAGGTCAAGTTGACTCACAAGTTTCTAAGTTTCAAAAAGGAATTTGATATAAAGAATCAAAAAGTTGAAGTACATTCTAGTAACCTGCTGGACGAACCAGTTTGAGTCAGTTACACTGTGCTACATCACCTCTCCTCTTTATTAAAAAAATCTTTAAAAAGTCTTTAAACTCCTTCAGTTGTCGCATTCGGACAACATCCCTCGTCATTGTCAGCTCCCTCAAAAGACAGTTAAAACACTGTTCAACTCCACCAAATCTCATTCAGGTTGTCATGGGGAAGGTGGGCAGAGGGGCTGAGAAGTGAGGGATGGAGGGGGAAAAAAGGAGAGAGAGATGAAGCCAAACGCAGAACGACAAACTGGTTGACTGATTAACAAGCAGGAGGTGGCTAAACCGAGCTGACCATTCCCCCTACAGGAGGAGACAGATGTGCACCACAGCCCCTGGGTTCAAAGGTCATGCGCCGGCCTTGCAGGCAGGAGGACGAGGCTCGGGCCAGAGAGGGGGAGGGAGCAGAAAGAAAACGAGAAGAGACAACGCAGTGCCAATCGTCATCATGCAGTGGACAGGCTCAGCTAACGGAGAGGGGAGGGGGGGCAGGGCGAGATGTATTGTATATTGATTTTTCAGCCGGTGAGGTGACGCGGCGGCGTGCGTCGCTCGTGCCCAACTCCGGGGCGGAGCCCCGATACAGGGCAACCTCTGAAAGGCACACACACACAGGAGTGCACAAGGCGGGTGTATGTTAGAAAATAGTGGTCTCATACTTGGTGTTGACTCCTCTCTTGGCCTCCTGACCTGGCTCCACAATCCACGGTACATTGGCGTGGCCCTTCTGGTCCATGGACGGCTGCTCCATCTGGGACAAAAAGGGAAGCAAACAAAAACAACCCCAGATTATTTACTTTTTATTGATGTTTTAAAGTTGAGAAAAGGATGTGGGACAAAAATCCATCTTCATTTTTGCAGGTTTTCAGCTGGTTCAGGGAGGAAGCACAGTGGTTAAAGGTGTGTATACAAGAAAATTATTTTTATTAGGACTTAAACAGCAAAAAGGATCCACATCCACATGTCTTGCTGGAGCAAATGGGGTTAATCTTGGCATTCTGCAGACCACTAATAGAGTCATGATTTTCTTATCTTCTCTGAACACACAGCTGCAGGATAAATACTGAAAGTAACTCTAACATGAAACCAGTTCTCATCCTTTCCTGCACTCAGAAAGCCACAGCAAGACTTCATAATCCTGTTTTTGAGGTTATAGGATTAGGGATAAATGGACACAGTTTCGATCTTACAGCCCCGTCATGCTCGGTACAGAAGGTGACCAGAGCATCAAAAGGATCAACCATACCATGAATCCGCTGAAGAGCCATCTCTGTCTCCACAACTTTCATTTTGATTTTCCTGCTTGGGGATAAAAGAACAAGACCACTAAAGTAATAACCTACAAACACATTTTAAACATACTATATGTTATGGTAATTAACATATAGTATGTAAATAACTTACTAAGGCCTGCAGAAATGTAAAGATGTGAGCAGATGTGTTTTATTCATTTACAGTCTCAAGTGAGTTACTTCCAAGGATTTCCATCTATTTATCGCTAGTATAGAATTACATTTGTTTATATCCATTATATATTGGCTCAGCCAGCTTATTTTAATGCAGTGTGGCAGGTGAGCTGGAGCTTTTGCCCTGCAGCACACAGGCAAGAGTGACAGTCCAACTTCAAGGGACAAACAAACACCTGCAGTCACTCCAAAGGAGAACTTAGGAACAAATGAATCCAGCAAGCATGTTTTTGAACTATCACAAAAAGCTGGAGACCCACATGGAATCCATGCATTCCCAGAACATGCAAACTCCACACAGAACCTGGGTTTAACCACTACACCACCATGCAGCCCTCACATGTTTACATCTTTAAACAAATATTCAGACACAAACATTTCAGATGGGGGAGCTTTTTAGGAGTTTCCATTGACCCGTGTGGTTAATGGATTTTTTATTATTGCTCTGGTTACTATATTACTCTCTATACTCATTATCAAGCTGCATTGCATCCCAACAGTATATAAATGCTAAGCAGCGATCATCTACAGTGTGTCTATGCTGAAGTACAGTGTTGTGCATGAACATTTTCCTGCCGCTGGGTGTACGCCTCACTACGTTACCCTCGATAAAAACCTTTTAAAACAAGACCAGCGCAGTCAGATACAAAGGAGAGATAGTGGACTTGCACAATTAAAACCTTGTATGCTTAGAATTATTTATGCAAAGTTTATTAACTATTTTCAGTGGATTCAATACTTTGTGCTGCTAATTCATCAATATTTTATATCAACTGGTACCTACAGATCTACTCAAACAAAGATAACCCGAGGACTTCTCCAAGGCTTCATCGTAGGCCTGTATGTTCAGTTCCTGCTAACCCAAATCATAGAAACAAACTAAATATCTTACGCTGATGACACTCGGCTTTATATTAATATTTCACCAGGGCATTCTAGTTTAAGCCGAAGTCAAATTAATATGTTGATGTGCCCACATTTTATTCAGCTAAAGAAAGATTAAACAGAAATTATTACGGTTAAAACCAAAAACAAAGACTCAAAAATTAGCATGTATCTTCTGTCAATAACAGGTCAGTTAAGAAATCTTTGTGTCTTAGCTTAAATTTAAAAGCTAAATTATGTTTGTTTTGCATCTTTCAATGTCTTTACTGTCTCATCAGCATTTGAATTGTTTTGTAAATGTACTGTGCTATACAAATAAACCTGAGCAGATCTCAGATACAAAGTATGGAAGCAGAAGCAGATAAAATACATGCCTAACACAAGTCAATAGTGATGAGAGCCCAGTCCTGCAGAACAAACCAGTAAAGGTTTCTAGTTAAATTGTTTTTCTGAATGCATTATTATTAGGATCTGCATATGAGTGACACTTAAGGCTGCCCTATTTGTTGGTATGAACTAAAAGCTGAAAAATACACACACTCACTGCAAACAGGACATAAGAACGCAGACTCAGCTGGAAAAAAGAAAACCACTCCGAGGTGACGGCTTCTGCCAGAGTTTAATGAAATAAGAAGGAAAAGTGAGGAAGACCTGAGTCTGAGCTTTGTGTGGAAGATGGAAGAGTTGATGGGGAGGAAGAGGAGGGTGGAGAGGAGGCCGATGAGGGGTGTAAATGTGGCCCAATGACCAGCGACTGGAAGGAGACATGATGACCTATAAGGGCAGAGGTCACACTGGTCAAAGTGGGCCAGCTAGTTGATGACATAAACAAAACCACAGCAAAGACACAGCAGCTGCACGGCAACAGGGAAAGGCAACAACACTCGAAAACCAAAGCAAGAAAAAAAGCCACAAACCATGGCAACAAATTCATCACCTTGGCAACTGTGTGGGACAGCAGCATTACTGCAGTTCAGCCAAACACAAGCTGGAAAAAGCAATGTTACGCCACGTTAATATAGCAACTCCTGCATGGCAACAACACTCCCAATATAGGACCCACACTGCTACTGGACAAAAAAAATCATCTTTACATGATCCTTTATGTTATTTGCTTTTAGTAAAAGTCCATTTTCAGTCCACATTTATTCAGATAGATGTGTCTGGAGTGATGCTATTAGGATATTTTAAAGCTCATACTAGTCTTATACACATCCTGATCAAAGACAGTCCTATCAGATGTGCTCAGAACTCGTTTTTAAAGAAGATTGACTGCATTCACAACACATAAACGGCCCGAGATACATTTCCCTCCAAGGGTGAGGAAGAACCGAAACAAAGCAACCCGTTTTTACAGTAAAGCACAGAGAGGTGCTGCAGGATGGAGATTATGGATGGTGGGTGGCAGGAATATTAAGTGAATCCTGCAGTATCTTTACCCTGCTGCACACCACAACCCATTAACTAAACCACACACACAAACACAGGGGAGGGGGAAAAAAAAAGCAATTAATGGCAAATGTAATGGTTGCTGACTCAGCAGATTGTATGTACACACGCCATCATCCATCATCTCTGTAGGTATAAAACCACTCTCCTTTTCAGTTGTTGCTTTTTATCACCATATCACATCTTTCCTGCGTTAGAAACTGAGACGCTGCTGTCCTCCCGTCATCACTTCTATCTACTCTGAGGTGAATTCAGCTTATAGCATCGAGCGTAACATGATAACACTCTTCAGATTCTGTCCACCGTTGTTCTGCAGACTGACCTAACGTGGCTATTTTAAAGCCCTGTCGGGGTTAATGGAGTGTTGACAAGATCACTGACAGACTTTGTGACGCTGTGGCTGCACACACATGACATTTAAATCTACAGACATGCATGATAGCATGTGAAACACAAATGCCACAAAGCTATGGTTGGCTATTATCAGCGACGCTCTTCTTTTGGACCGCTTATTGTGATGAAGCGCCGGTTTTTTCACAGCAGTAGTTTTTTTTTTAAAGTGGACGTTATGCGTACTGACACAGTGACAAGTGTGGTGACAACTTAACAAAAAGAGATACTGACACCAGAAAATGCACTGCTAGCCTCTGTCATGAAGCATAGACCTGGTTGTGACAGCTGTTTGGGGTTTTAGCTCTCAGTACAGATGCACAGTAATGTGACACTTTGCTACTCTCTGCATCCTGTTAAAGGCTTTTACATGTTAAAAGGTTTGAATCAGGACTTAAATGTTAACACAGAGTTATATAAAAAAAATCCTGGTATATTAGCCAAGAGGGAAATTTAGGTGTCCAACAGTTTACAGTAACAAGCCACAACTGAAAATAAAAAGATAAATTATGGGATAAAAATGGACTAAAAGAGGTGCAAATATTAAAACAGCGTTCAGAAACATCTCCCCTGATATAAAAAAGTGCTTGGATGTCCTTGTATGGTCATTATCTCCACACAGTGTGCAGCTGGAGACTAAACGCATGCATATAGCATGCATGGAATCCACCGCAACACATTTCACATGGTTACGTTTTCCAAAAGCACCAAATGATCAATCTCTACTTCTCAGAACAAGGCAATGCTTTTATTTAGTCTGGTTTCATTTCCCCCCCGGTGGGGACAAAAAGGACGCCCACCCCACCATAATGTTATTAATCTAAAGCAGAAGTGTTTTGTCTCCCTGCTTCCTGCACAGCTGACCACATCGAGGGCAGGATGGATGACAACGGCCTCATCTCTCTAACTTTAACTCATCTAACTCATCGCTGCAGCAGAGGCTGGTGCAGCTGGTGTTTTTGGCTCATCTTTCACATCTGCATAACCTTATAGGAATCTTATAACAGTATAGGAACCGCAGATGTGGAGGGCTGATTTGGACGTGTGCGTGCATTGGGACGTCTTTGTGACTCCTTTTAAGTCTTGACACCAAACTGACTTTCCATTTACAAAGAGGTTTGATCAGATGCTTTGTATCACAGGAAGAAAAAACTATTTAACAGCATTTTTGTCACAATTTCTTTTAAACACACACATAAGAAGCAGACTTCACTCAAAGTTAAACGTGACTGAAATGAGCTGGGTTGTTAAAATAGGAGTGAAAATGAAGGGATTGAGATGCTGATCTAAAGTTGGGTTAAGGAGTTAAAGCATCAGTGTTTCTGTGTTGGTGCTCACCGATTTACGAATGTTGACGCGAGGTTTGGGAACAGGTTTCCCGGGCTTGCTGTCAAAGCTTTCTGGAAGCGTGGACGATCCGTGACCACTCTTCCTGGCCTGCAGAGCCAGCTGGTAGGCCACCTCGAAGGCCTGGCCAAGCGTCAGGATGATCTCATAGGCGAGGTTCTGGGAAGGTGCAAACACGTCCGTCAGAACATGAAGGCTGATAATGTGGCACAGTGACATTGTCAGAGGAAAGGGACTGACCACATCGAAAGCAGTGAAGACGTGGCAGTAGTGGTGACTGGATTTGAGGTCTTTGGTAATGTAGGCAAACGTAGACAGATCTTCTGGATCCTGAGCCGCACATGAGATGTTGCGGATCTCGTGTTCAGCTATGATGTTCTACAAAATAAAAGGATAAGAGAAGAAAGAGGTCAGAGAGACATTGTTGATCATCTCCACACAGCCGTTTCCTGCTAAAACAAACCTTAGTCATCAATAATCTGCATTACAATAGCATGCAGTTTGTTCTGGTTGTTACTGAGCTGGAATTTATCCTGCGGTTATGCCACTAAAGAACAATTACATTTCATGTTCTGGTAATTAAAATCCATCTCAGTGGAGCAAATGATAAAACATCAAAGACTCACATTAGAAAAACATCATGTTTGGTTTAGAAGGTACTTTGTGCTGAACTGGCACAAATTAAATGAAATGCACATCCCGTTTAGCTTCAGAGGAGGATAAAAGTGGTGCCATTAGACTTGCAGGAAGTTACTGTGAGTTAAAAGCAGTAGAGATGATTCCAGTCAACAGATCCAACAGGAGAAATGTTCCTTTAGTCACACTCTGTTACAAACAGGCCGGTTTCATTATGTACCGCACTGTTTCTGCATGGTGGGAACAGTCTTAACATTCCCTCTCATCGGTGCTGGCAGGAGCACGTAGATGCTTCACATCATACACAGCTAACATGTCAGGTCAGAAATACACTAACTTCCACATGTAAACTCATTTTTCCTTCAGTGTATCAGCACCTAGTCCTCGCTCCTCTCTCTTGTTTCAGTCATGCATAGTTTTCCTGCCAGTTTCAGAGAAGATTTTTGTGGTTTCCCGACGCGGAAGTGAGGTGTGGACCTAGGTGCAGGTGGAAATACTGGAGGAGAACCGGACTGCATTTTAACTCATTTATTTTATAAAAAAAAAAAACAAACTAAAGACTCGGAACACTACCCACAGCAGTGCAGCTCGAAAAATGAAACATACTCAGAAAACACACAATGAAAATACTAAGCCTAAACACTAAACAGCAAACAATGAACCCGCAACCAGAACTGAAACCCCACAGACTAAATACACAGAACTAAACAAGACACAGCTGAACGTAATCAAACCAACACAGGTGAAACCAATAGAATACACAGAGACTAACTAGGACACAGAAACAAGAAAACCCAAACCACCACCCAACAATCAACTAAGGACAGAACTAAAAACACATGAGAAATAAATACTAAACACAAATTACCAGAAAACATAAACAAGGAACCCCAAAACAACCCCCACCCAAATGTCCAAACATAACAGAAATAAACACAGGAGAAAACTAATAACAAAACCCAAAGCTTAACAGGAAACAAAAGAACTCAAAAAACCACCACCCAAATGTCCAAATCCTGACAATTTTAAGCTTCTTTTTTTACTGGGTTTTAGGGCTCTTAATGGTTTTGACTCAGAGCTGCTTTTACATTCGGCCTGGCTTTTATCTGAATGTTAATTTATTCACATTTAACTTTAGCTTTTTAAAGCATTTTCATTATTTCATTCTATCTCTTTTTTAAAATTTCATTTAATTTCAGTCTGTTTTAAATATTTTTTGTAATTTTTTTTACTTCATCTTTATCTTTTTCTCCTTGATGACACTCCCTCAGTTCAGTTTTATACTCTGACTCAATGGGACGTTTTATATTTAAATTGTTATAATACAGTGTGATCAATAACACAGTAATAAACTGCAACTGTAACTGTTTCATTAGAACCTAAAGAGGATTTTTGTCATCTGGGTGTCATTTCAGCACCGTTTGCTTGATTCTGTTGTGTATTTTAGTGTTGATTTGCTGATATTTGGCCGAATCAGTGGAGTACTGCAGTGACTGTTGTCCATCTATGAAGACGCCTGTATGGAACAGTATTGGGAAATTAAAAATGCTGCAGAATATTGTTGTACTATGACCCTACCATGCCTTATAGATATGCAGGAAGTGACCTCATGGCTTGATTTCCTTTAAACAACCAGACACCATCAACTGGCAGTTTGATGCATGTGTCTCATTATTTAACCAGGATGGATGATAGATGTTGCACCAGAGCCAAGCTGTTGGTGTCTAAATACCGATGTAAATTTAAAATATCAGTGTATCTTTAAAACAAATATATAAATAAATATAAATATATAAGACTTTTTGTTTCCAGTCAAATTAAGATAAAACACTGATTATAATTAAACATGCTGACATAGATTTATTAAGTTCAATTCAATCATCTCATTTAATGAGTATCAAGTGGAAACCTGAACCTCAAATCTCACTTTAATTTTTCTATAGAGGTGTAAATGCTTCTCTTCTGCATTTTATTGTCCATTTATTGACTTCTCAGTGTTAAATAAATGGCCTAAACCCTGGGTGGACATCGATGTCTTATCATCAGCTGTTTTCTACTGGAGTTATTTCCTTTCCCTGAGCATCCCGCTCTTCTCCTCCAGGCTGGTAATTGCCTGTTTGTGCTGCGTCCTGTGTTTGCGTCTGTTAGAGCCCTTACGCCTCTAAATGCCAGTCATGTCCAGTGACCTTTCATGTGTTATTTACTGGAGCTGGGTGCTACCTTATTTGTGGCGTCGATGAACTTCACTCCTTTGTAGGACACGGAGAGCACGATGGTCGGTACTTTCTTCATCTGTTCCGTCGACTTCTTAGAGAGCGCAGGAAGCAACGTGTGAAGACAAGAAGAGAAAACAGAATGCAGCGATGACTTCTGAACTTTAAGCTCTTTAGTTTGGTGTTAGCGCTTTAGCTTCTGTCTGTCTGAGCGACTTCCTTAATGATAAAACCAAACTGCAAAAGTCAAGTGTTTTTGTGCATCTCATAAAAAACAACTGAAATGTTATTCTCATCCCGTTTAGCCACAGAAATGCAAATTCAATAAATCCATTACTTCTGAAGCTGAACCACACTCCTACAGAATATCTTTCCTCATTACCTTTAATTACATACCTATATTGAAGGCATAATGCAGTGTAGAGCTGTGAATTTGCAGTGATTACCCTCCCTGCTGTCATCCTACCTGCTAAGAACTTTAATATATTCAGAGCCTTTTCCCTTCCTTCTCTATATCACTCTGTCTCCTCCTCTCATCCATATTTTGATCCCAGTCCATCCTTCCTTCTCCCTTCAGGAATCCACCGACTGCTGTCTTTTATACCTGTTTGTTTTTCTTTGTTCTGCTTTCTCTCTGCGTGTTGCTGTAGCAGCTCGACCCTGTCAGGATCAGATAGTGGTGAAGAGCTGACAAAGGCAGCTGTTCTTGACTTTGCTGGCAGGTACACAGCTAGCCTGTGAGGCTGGAATTTCAACATGCGCTCCTAACCTCGCTGTCAGGGGATGGATGGAGCAGAGGTGAGCGTGAAATAAAGAAGGTACATGAAGAATGTTTCTGGGTCATTTGATGTGCATCTCATTGCACTTCTTGGTGTGTCAGAAGAGGACGGAGAGAGGAGGACTAGATGCCCCCTGAGGTGGGGAGGTAGGAGAAAGATGAGACAGGAATCAGGAGCTCTGCTCGAGAATTTTAGTGTTTATCTTCCTATTGCAGCAGTTTAGGATGAGAGAGATGAAACGAGGAGCAGAGGGAGGGAGGGTTTCAGGTAAATATGGAAGGAAGAAAAAGGATATTCAGTAGGAGTGATTAAGAAAAAGGCACATTACAAAGATGTGCAGAGAAAGAGATAAGGTGATTAGGTTTAAACTGAGGTTGTGGGTGTGAAGCTGCCCAGAAAAAAAAATCTAAATCCTGAACTTAACTTAAACCTTTGACTCCTACATTTATTTAAAATGATCAAATAATAAACATAACAAGTAAAGAAAAAAAAAGAAAAAGAAAAAAGACTGAAATAAAATAATTCAATGAAATAAATTAAATAGAAAAAATAAATCAAAATAAAATAGGTTTATTAAATAGATAAAAAAAATTAAATAAAATTAAATCAAATTAAATTAAATTGGGTGTATTGTTGCTATTTAAAGAAAAACTTTTAGTGATAAAAAAAAGTTGGTTAGAACCTGCATTCATGTCATCTTCTTACAAAGTGTATGGCATGAGAATATTCCTAACTAGTCCCATTAACATAACGGAAAGCATGATTCCATCATGGTTGTATCAGAGAGCCTTACCCTCATCTTGGCACAGGCATCTTGTGTAGACTCTGTCCCTCTCAGTTCCTTCACCAGCATGGAGCCCAGATACTGTTGAAAAGATGCAAACAGAGGCTTTGTTAGCCTTTAAGCTTTACATGCTGTGTGCACGCATGCATACAGACCTATAGCATTACCACATGGTGAAAACTGGTCCAAACCCCTTTGTGTACTTGTCTTGTGTCCCCTGGTGGATACCTGTTGTACTACAACTAATCTGACCCCACACACTACATTCATGTTAATTATGTTTGTTAATCTTGGGCAAAATAAAATCATTAAAGTCCCAAAAGTTTTAGTTTTCATGATGAAAGTTTTTTAAGGCAGGCCTGAAACCTTCACCAACACATTTACTGATATTTACACATATTATTAAACACCCGTTACTATGGTTACAAATGCATTTGAACAGACCATGTCGTTGCGGATAATCATTTTAATATAGGTATGTCATTTTGAAGCTGTGGCCTAAAAACAGCCAAACCCAGAATGTGCTGGCAACTTTTAATATCAAATCCAAAAACTGTCCAAAGACTTATATTAAATTGTAGGCCTTGGGTCAGTATTTGCTTTAAAAAAATAGAAGAAGTTAATTATGCATTATGATGTATATCTCCTATATTTGGGTTTGCAGGAGGACTCTGGTGGAAACGACCAGCAGCAGGAAGAGTCATCTGTTAAGTTAAGATTCATCATCACCATCAAACCACAGAACCATCATTCATATGAAAACATGATCAAAGATGCTCAGCAGGACAGCAGCTTCCACCAGTGAGGGTCCTGTGTAAATTCAGACTGGTGACAGCAGTTTCACAGCCAGAACTTCCAACGGTGGTGACCCAAACGTGCTACCATGATGAAATGGCCAGATTTAGCCTCACTGTGTTGTCTATAGAACTGAACACAACTCATATCTCGAATAAAAACTCTTAGCAGGACATTTTAAAATGCTTTTGTCTTTATTGTGTTATGAAATTTCATTAAAATACACAAAGCAGTGACTACACCGAGCCTGTGAGGCTCCCAGAGGCACATTAACGCTGTTCTCTGGCAGAACCCTCTGTCTGGATTTGACTTTACAGTCAGTCATTCTACTAATGGTGACAGCGTCTAATGGGAACAATGTTTTTGTTGACATTAGAGCACTTAATGGGTGACACTCACCACCTCCCAGTTCTTGTCCAGCTTATTGGGAAGAGCCTCATTCCCCAAAGTGGTGCCCTAATAAGGCTTTTAGTGAATTAAATGAGAAATACTTGCAGCTTTTTTGATCTGATCTGTTTAATTCTGCAGTAAATGACTCAAATTAAGGACCCCGGTACTGACCTCGTGCCATTTATCCTATATGTAATTACAGCAGCAAACTGTAATGCAGGTTTTCTTCCTGAAATGTAGCACAGATATAACGCAGGTTCCTTTGCAGATCAGAGGGTTGTCAGATGAGCACGCTAATACTTAGTATTGGGTCAAGACAACATTAAATCAATATAATGGCTGAGCTGCTGGCAGTCATCCTAGAACTCGTATTAAAGTTGCAGACTAGATCAGGAGTGTTGAACCATGTGTGAGCACTAGCATACACAAACACAACACAATATCTAAAGTGTCCAGATGTTAACATCACTACAACGCTGCCTGATCATGTTTGCAAGATGACCGTCCTGGTTTATCAGAACAATGTGCTAATGTTAGCAAATTAGCACTGCTGCTAAACATGTCTGAGGGGATAGAGACCCTTACGGAGCAGAAATGCTGTGTATGAGATAAGTGAAAGGCAGTGTGTTGTCACTCAGCTGATTCAATGCCAGCCTGGTGTTTGCAGCCATGCAGCAACTTTATGTGGAACAGCAGAGCCTTAATGAGGACATTAACCAACAGCGATGAGCAGTAATTCCTGCATGTCAGCAATAAATCAGTAAATGATTGGGTTAGTCTCTGTGTTATCCTGCATTCCTATCAAACATCCTCAGTGATGTCACATTTTATGTTACGCCACCAAGTTGGGTGGCAAAAAGCTAGCGGTGTACTGAGTGGCTGTCAACTTGCTGTTAGCTGTTTTTCACCATAAATAGCGCTAGCAGATTTCACACTAAACCAGAGTTCAGCACTTATGTGGTCACGTCCGACAACATTTTAAAACAACTTGTGCTTGTTGGTGCTCAGGACCTGTCTGAGTTTCCAAAATCCTGCTTTGCAAACCTCCAAAACTGCCAAATGATGGAGATATCGCTGCCTGATTCAGCTTACCATGACAAAGTTGCACCTCACAGAGAGAGAAAGGTTACAGGTTCAGAGGCTTATAAATATGTTGCGTTTACACTTTGAGAAATTTATGTTTTTCTTATTTTATTTGCTGATTAACACCAACAACGTGCTAGCTACACATTTAGCCTGTGATTCAGGGACAGCAGGCAGTCTGGAAAATGAAATCCCATCATTAGAAAGTTAAGTGGAACATCCCAAAGCTAAGTCTGAACGTACCATTAATTTTTCGGCATGAAAAGCTAGCTGTAGCAGCCGGTATCAGTACATTAACTTTATCTCTTTGCCACTCACAAACTTTGCCAATGTGCAAGTCACATGACCAGTGACAAAGGCTGAGAATGGCCTACAGGTGCTCCTGATGATTATCTGCTTTGTCGTCCTACAGAGGCAGTACGAAGCTTCCTCTTAAGTTATTTTTACAGGTGTAGTGTCTGATTTTACTGTAAAGATTCTACAATCATCTTCTTTCCTCCTCTGCTCATTCTCCTTTCCTTGTTCCTCTGCCACATCCAGCATCACCACATAACTCAGCAATAATTGAAGAATAAAGAATATCATGGGAAGGCTTGCGTCCACAAAGCTTAACCTCCTTTATAAACATTAAGCTCCCTCAGCAAAGCATGTTTGCTAGACCGTCGTAGCTGAACACATCCCATGTCCATGATAGTTTTAACATATCTTATCAACTGAAAACACATGGAGCCAATCCTGCAGATTAAAATGCTCAAAGACATGAGAGAAAAGCATAAGGGGCTGGACTTACATAGGCTTCGTAGTCACAGGACTGAAAGATGAGCTTCTCAGGATGATGCTGCCAATATTGTACGGGAGTTGAAGAAGTCGCCTCATTGGGTGGACGCAACGTTATTGGCTCACACCATTCGCCTGCCTGAAACGACAACCAATGGCTCATCAGGACACAGCTGGGCTCAAACAAAAATACAAGTCGGGGCTTGACATCAAGGCCAACATCACATGTTGACCTAGAAAATGCATGCAAGTTCATAATGTACTGGCTCCCCCAGCAGATCCTAATCACTCCTTTAAGTAGGACTTCCTGCAGAGAACATCCAGGAGGAAATTAAACTCGGCTTCGACATGTTTCCATACTTGAGCACAGCTTAAGACCTTCTTCGTAGCTGCTCGTCACGTTTGCAGCCGGTCAGCTTTTACCTTTTTAAACAGCAGAATGATTTTAATCCAGTCTACATACTTTCCAACCACCAGGGGATCACAAGTTTGTTTTTCTCTCATTCTTTTCTAAGTAAAACCAGATGATTTTTTCCTGAGGTGGTATTTACACCATCTGTGTGTGAAACACTGTCCACGTCTAGCCCCCTGTGTTTGATAGAAAGATGTGGAAGGAATGTGGAGTTAAGATTTCAGCTCCTGTAAAAACATCTCAGTGATAAGCCTTCAAAAACAGCCACGAGGACTTCAATTACCCCCACTGGTTTAAAGTCATTAAACCTTTTTCTCACCACATTCTGCAGAGAGAGACCAGGATGGTAATCTATAGCTAGAAACGCTTATTAGAACACTACTTTACGGATCAGAAGATGCCTTTAAAGAGAGGTTAGCTGTAGTCAGAGAGAAAAACACAAAAAAAGAGCCACATATTAGAGGTAACCCATCTTTTCATCACCGAGAGAGTCACAACAGGGGTAATGATACAGAAGAAAGATCCTGCCGCTTACAGTTATTCTTCGATTCTTGCAAAGCTGACTCATCAGTGCCAACTCAGACTGTTGTTTTTGGAAGTAGGGGAGATGCTCTGTGACGCACACACACTTGGGACTCAGTGAGATAACATAAGTGCGTTGGGCTGTTCCCTAATCAAACTAAACCAAGGCACAGCTGTTAGATGTGTGAACACGAGACTGAAACAGGTTTGGATGGAGAACGAATCAGGTTTGATTTAAATGTATCTAGCAACTTTCTGTTGAGCGTGTTTTTAATTATGCTTAAATTAAATCTGGTCAGGATGAGAAACTGGTTGCAGTGACCGGACTGTACCTGTTACCACTTATCACACTGTCTATTAAGGCATCCTTCTCTCCTCCCCTTCTTTCATTCATCCCTCCATTTATCTCCATTTCCTCACCATGCTGACTTGAGCCATCTGTCGCTCCAGCTTGGATCGCGGCACGTCCTCAAAGTAGTTGTCATTGCTACGCTGCCTGCGCCGGGCGTCCGCCTGCATGATGAGGTGCTGCACGTCTAGAGATCCGCCGGGGATCCCCGCCGTGTACGCTGCCTGGCCAACCGAGGGGCTGAGCTGGGGAGGGGTGTGGTTTCCCCCGGGCTCCTAAGACAAAATGGGTATAGGCAGATTAGTAAGGTGGAAGGAAGCAACCAGGGGCTCATTCATCATTTTTTAAAGTGTTGTATAGCAGCGCTTCCACATCTGAATCATAAGATGAGAAATATCTTGATTTAATTTGGTTGGAGCAGGTGATCAATCAATCAGACAGGGTCTAAGCTGTCAGTAGAGAGTGACAGCAGAGGAAAGCCAGTCTCTTGTGATCAGAATACAGGACACATCGACAGGACGGTGAGGTGGAAAGTCGGCCATTTTCTGCCTGCCTGAAAGATTTTGTTGCTTGGTATTAGCAGCACTGTAAAAACGATCTGTCATGTCAAGACAAACATTCGACCACCTGAAAGAACTGACGCTTTTCTCTCTATTAGACCATGTCATCATTACTCAAGTCCAGCTTTATATGCAGCTTAGCATCGTCATGCATCACACAACATACAGTCTGCTCACAGAAATTCATCTTACCCTTAAGGAGATGGCACGTGGGGGTTTTTGTGGCGTGTCTTCGTGTAGCCGGTCCCCCAGTGAGGCTAGGATCCGTTTTCTGTGCCCAATAAGACTGATCTTTAAAACCTGTAGAAACACAGAGACGGTAGAAAATAAGATTATAATCTTCCATATGCACACACACATTTTGGAGGATTTGAAGCCGTTAGTCAATACTTAAAAAAACATACTAAACTTTTGGGAGGTTCGACTAGTTTTGGTGCCCAAATGTGAAGCTTCAACAACCTTCCAGGACCTTAAACCATTACAGAAAAAATACCTAAAACACTGCACAGCATTTCTGGTGAACTAATGAGAGTATAACCTGAGGACATGCATGCATTTAATGTAATCATTGTTGAACTGATACAACTTGGATCCTGCTGTGTCGCTGTTACAGTAACAAAGATCAGAGTAAACGACGCCCATCGTATTCACAGTCTCAGACATGCACCACAGATGCACTGAAACAGAGACAGCCATGGGAAACTTACATCTAATTACTGCTCTGTTCTTTTTCTGCCATTCTAATTAGGACTGAGTATCTCCTGAGGCAGTAAGTGATAGAAACAATAACACCACAAAGTAGGTTTAAGGAGAAAAAAAGCTATCCGGGAACTTCAGACTAATATTATTTACTTTAATAGTAAAAAAGACAAGTGAGATGTCATTATTAGCTCTAAACACTGACCAGGAGCCTCATTTCTAGAAGTCTTATTGATCTTGACTATAACTTATGCAGAGTTGTGCCTTTCCTAACCTAACTCCTCCACACAGGCTCCAAAGTTACGTCCTGCAGCCTGAGCTGTACTGGGCACTGACGCTTTAATTCAGCTTCTCTTGAAAATGGAAAACACAAACGTGTCAAAAGAATCTTAAAGCAACTTCATCATAGGCAGATTTTCATCATGTATAAAAGCTAAATATCCAAGTAAGCTAGCCACTTGGACACAAGCACAACTGAACAGAAACACATGAAGGTCTGTTATTTATGAATAAAATACACAAATGCAGCTTTTTGGGGGAAAACTCCTGTCAGGCTCCCTTTTCGTTGCTTAAAAATAACATTTAAAAAAACTTCTATAACAGATAAACACTGTTTCCTGGGAAATGTTGCTGTGTCAGCCATTAAAAACAAGTTCAACAATATGAGATAGCACGTTTGTAACTGTATTGATATTCCCCAGGCGCTCATTACACAAGCACAAGCAGGATAAAGCCACAGTTGGACTCCACTGAAAGCACGTATTCTCTCTCTGGTCACCAGGCACCGACCGGGCCTGCAGTTTTCTAAAGAGCAGTGCAGGAACCAGCCTTCTTCAGCAGGATGGTGTTGGCACCATCTGCACCTGCTGGCACCACACTTCAGCACACAACAAACATCTGCATTGTTTTATAGAGCTGCTGCTGGAAGCCTCCCAACAAACATACATTAGAACATAAAGAGTGTGTAAGTGTTTGGCTTCAGGGCAAAGGGGGGTAATTATCATTAATGTGAGCTCCTGTTATCAGTCTAAGGATGCTCCCAACACCAGAGGTGGCAAATCCAGGTGCAATAAAGTCCCGCCATGTTTCTGGGTCTACCTGTACAGGTGTTTTCACTAACAGGCTCGTGTACCTGCAGATGATGACCGGTCGGAACTGGATTTTTACTTACTGGACCAGGAAGTGCCACCACTGCCCAGCACCTTTGTTTCAACTAAAATGTTTTGCACCAGTTACATCTGATTAATATCATAAAATACAAATGAATATATAAAACATAAAAATATTGAATAAAGTCAAATGGCACACTGCAACATCCAGCAAGTTTTACTTTATAGATTTAGCACAAAATAAAATTTAAAAAGAGAAAGAAAATGAGTGACTGTTTGATCATTTCCTTTCTTAAATGGAGCCACATTTGTAAGAAAAGTTCATTTGTGGGATGAGCATTGAGTACTGTTTGTGTGGGTTGTGCTTATGAAAACATCTTCCTCTTCTTTGGTGTCAGTTTTTAACCCTAAATCAGCCACAACATCCTGATATCTCCTCCTCATGTTGGTCATACACTGCTCTGGCAATGCATCTCATTCTTTATCCAGAATAAACCCGACCTCAGGGAGCTTTACACAGAGAAATGTCACTTTTTTTTTTTAATCTAGATTCTTTATTCAACCATATAACGTAATATATTTAAAAATAAACAATTCAGATTTTTGTAGTTTTACCATTTATTATGTGAAAATGAGTGTAGTGTAGTTTTGTGTTTCTGGTATCCACCAGGGGGATGGAGACCGGTATGTAGTGTACAACAGGATGGATGTTTGCATCCACGATGACATTAATAATTTTATAGGCTTTAAAGCTCAGACTAAAGGTGATCTCTGATGAAACCTGCTCTGTGTGGAGAGCGTTCTGCCTCCACTAAAAGGTTTAAGTTTTTACTGGTACCCACCTTGTGAGAAGATTCTGTAGAAGAAGATTTTTAACTTTTTCATAAGCACAACCCACATACTCAACTCTGCTGATCATCCCACAAATGTGTTTTCCTCATAAATATTGCTTTATCAAAAACAGGATGGGATGTATGACTAAGAAGGGTTGTGACAGGTAAAAGTCTTTCTTTCTGACCTCCGCTCTCAGCTGCGACAACCTCCTGGCTTCTGTTTACATTAAACACGCAGCACTGGAGTAAACCGTTTAAAAAAGGTCTGATTGTGTGACACTGCTGCAGAAAATGACCTGGATGACGGGTATTTTTAGCCTATAGAAAAGCCTATGAAATATTCAGCCTTTTGCCTGTCTCCTGTGGGGCAACAGCGTGACTCAGTCCTCACATTTCTGTTTCATCACAGACTAAATACACACACACACACACACACCGACCTCCTCCAGAGAGAGCACAGTAATTGTCCCACATGGTGTGAATCGGTGTGTTACACTTTCCTTTTATACAACATCATCTACTTCAAATACAGTAGAAGCTTCAACCTCAGCCTGAAGTTCAACTGTCACCATAGCAACACAGAGCTGCTGCAGCAGTCACCCACACACACTCATCCTCTTTAAAAAAATAAAATGTGTACTCACACGGGCACACACGAACGCACTGAACAGCTGTTTGAAGCTGCTGAAGAAGATTATATTGTTGTTCCTGAATGGATACGTATTCAAATCCAACCCAATCATTATTGTTCAAACACACACACACACACACTCTTTGTAGTGCCTGACTGCAACATCACCTGTCTTCATTTAAATAATATTTATAGCAGCTGTATATGACGGGAGGAGGAATGCTGAGCATGTACTCACCATATACTCTTATCCCGCTCATCATTTCATTAAGACTCGGCTCCATTCAGACAAAACATGAAAGCTCAGATAACACAACCTTGATAAGGTTTGGGTGTTCTGTTACAAGAAAAAAAGGATCAAATAGATGTTGATGAGCTCATATTCAATGAAGACTACTTGGCCATCTCTAAATTAGATTTTTCTTGCAGCTCCCAACGCTTTTGTTTTAAACAAAGCCAAATGAACTGAGAACAAAAAGTAAGGAAATCTGTATTTGCTTGATTATTTCTCCTCTTTAGGAGATCTTGTTTTATTGATATGCACCTTTGTTGCATTATACATCACTGGAAAGCTTGAGTAGTCATTTTTACAATGAGGTATAACTTATAGGGATGTGTGGAGTGAGAAGAGGAGCTGTGTCGGGAGTTACCGTCCTGGCTAAAGCAAACTCCCTCTGCTGATGCTGCCATGTGTGTCACAGATGTGTGACTGACGCCTGCTTGGGAGCTAACTAATAAAGACATATCCAAATGAGATCATGGGCCAGTGGTGAGCTCATATCTGCAGAATCTGAGCTCTAACTCCATCTTTTGGGATTAAATAAGCTGTCTGCTGCAGGATAACCTGCCACGAGTCCAGATCTCCTCCAAAAGTGGTTGTGCTGTAGAGGCCAGAGTGACCCAACACAACCACACTGGTTCGACAAGTCCAGGTAGAGGGTCATCCTACAGGTACATATAACCAGGAAGAGGAGGGGCAAATCTGAGGATCTGCTCATTTACACATCCTTTTTGTTGTTGTGCTTGTTGAAAAAGACAACAAGCTACTCGGAGATAGTGACAAAGCCTGTACAGGTCACCACTGGCTCTGGTGACGCTGATTGGTCGGTTGTGTATTTGTTGGATGTGAATATAAAGAAAAACCTACCTCAGGTCTAAAAGCTAAAACTGGTCTTTCGAGTCTGTTTATATTTATAAATCACTGTTGCTTTAAAGAGGTTTATGTGGCATCAGAAGTTTCTGCAACTGAGCTGGAAATATTGCAGTATGGCTTATTAAGCTGCAGAAATGGACAATCAATCATAGCATCTCTACTGATAATGCACTTTTCCAGCTCTCGGTTAGGTTTCAGTTTAAAAAAATCTTCCATGGGAGCTTGGTCTTGTTCTGCTAAGCAAAACAGGGGAAAAAGCTGCAGATTTCTGCTGTTTATATGAATTATAGTAAGTTATAATAGGTTGCATGTGGATTCAGTGCACTGGGATGTCTGTGTCTCCACAGTCCTGTGTGTGGTAAAAGGTTAAATATTCTAAGCATAATGATGAAACAATGAGTCCTGATTTCAGAAATCTGAAAGATGATGCTGAAGATGAGCCTCAGTGACTTATCTTATGTGTCACAGTGCTCGTTCATGATGAAGAAAGGAATAAAACACTCATGTCAGATGACAATTAAACCACTGGAAAAACTATGCTTACATGTTTTCACTGAGTTTCTGTGTCAGCCTGCCTCCGTCTGCAACCGCTACTGGACTCTGTGGTCCTGATGTTATCACTGTAGCATGAAAGGATTCAGGGCACTGTATTTGTGACTTCTTTCTCTGTGTTTGTGCCGATCAAAGTGCTAATCCTGTCTGGATTGAACCGATTTGATTAACAGATTATCTGCCACACATACTTGTAACAATGAGGAGCTTTCACGCAGCAGCTCCACTCTGCAGCCTGCTGTCTTTCATCACATCTTCAAGTTGTTTAAGTCGTTAATGAGTCGTAAAACATGTAAGAGAGAGCATCTCTCCGTAGACTTTCAGTCATATCACAAGAACACAGTAACCTTAAAAAGTGGAGCCACCTGAAGGATGACAGCTTCAGCCATAACATCCTTTGAAAGGAGAGCAGTGCATCAGAGTAGAAAGCATGTGTGATTGGGGACATCCACGGCAACCTCTCATTCAGGACACTGAAAACAAAAAGCCTTTTCTGTTTCTTACTGGAGGGCAGGTTGGAAGCTGGTCGGCTCACTGGAGCATTAAACCCAGCAACAGTCCGCTCGCTGTTTGTGCTCGAGCTAGCACGCAGTTTTAATGATGGGGAAACGGAAGAGGGAATTCATTCTTTAATCTGTCTTTGCTCCTGTTTAATCTATTCTGACTTGCCTAACCAGTAGCCTCAAAACCTTTATACTCTCTTTCCTTTCCCTCAGCCCATATTTCCCTAACATCAAACTCATCTACAACCACTCTCCCCTCATTTTAAGTCATTGTTCCTTTGCTTTATGCATGTAACAGAAGCAGAGGCTGAAGAAGATTGAGTGACCTGAGATGGTGCAGTGATGCAATAACAGACTGGGCTCTCCAGTACTGTTCAGCAGTAATGACTTCATGCTATACACCGTCTTTGTTAGCTTTCACTGTGAGCTACCTGCCCGCTGCAGTCCATGAGGTTTTACCCTCTGTGATATCAACAGATCAGCAGCTGCTCAGGAGACAGGTCCTAATGGCGCAATTGAGGCTCAGCTCTCTGAAGGCTCCTGCATCGATTTTTGAAAATCAAAGAAGCACTGGCCTAAGCTTACTTAAATTGCTTTGGTCAGAATACATTACAGGACAACTGAGTGGTATTATTGATCCCCGATTACTCAAGACTGTCTGAAGGCCATCTTAGAGCTTCAGTACAGGACTATGGTAACCTCTGAAGACAGTAGGGTTATCTATTCACTGGTAACAATGGTTCTTATTCTCAGATGTAAGTCTGCTAAATGACCAATCTGAGATCTTAGACCTTCTTCCTTATAACTGTAAATATAGTTTGTCACAAATCAGCCTTAATGTGATGAGGGCGACATGCAAAGATGTTCTGCAAAAGCAAAGATGTTTACAGCAGCTATGCTTGTCTCATTTTTTACCTCAGTCATTGATATTTTCATGTGCATGAATACTTAATCACTACAATGTTCCCCTCAGTCATTCTCTCATTGTTCCTGAGTTTTTTAGCTGGAAGGATTAGTATTGATTTGTCTGGCCTCACAACACACTACACACACACTAAAAAAGTACACAGTATTAATACTCCCCTGATGCCAATTGCCATGGGCTGAGCTCATATA
>JBAMHV010000025.1:15737081-15753056 GCA_037177535.1 Pseudomugil gertrudae
CTCTCTGGGTACTCCAGCTTCCTCCCACAGTCCAAAGACATGCACCTTGGGGATAGACTGATTGGAGACTCTAAATTATTCATAGGAGTGAGTGTGAGCGTGTGAGGTTGTTTGTCTATGTGTGTTGGACTGTGATGGACTGGCGACCTGTCCAGGGTGTACCCCGCCTCTCGCCCATTGACAGCTGGGATTGGCTCCAGCCCCCTTCGCGACCCCGTTCAGGGAAGAAGCGGTAGAAAATGGATGGATGGATGTTTATGCAGTGAAAATTGGGCACTATGGGATGGAGATGCTAATGACATTTTTCCACTGCATGAAAAGGCTCAAGCTGATCTGAAGCTCTAATGTTTATTTTCCACTGTAGTCATCATCCCGTCAACGTGGGAAGGATCAGCTGTTTATCACTGCAGTGTGTTGTGAAGCCGTGGTCACCCAGAGACAGGACTCACAACTTCCCTCTGAATGGTTAGCCAGGCAGTTATGTTTATGAATTGGTTTATATAAACAGCCATTGCAAACTGGACTAATGCCAGTTTAATTGGATTATAACTGGCCTGGACTGCATATGTAAAGTGCCTTGAGAGGAGTTTGCTGTGAACTGATGCTATAAAAAGAACCAAACTGAGTTGAGCTGAATAAATGTGAAAAGTCATGATATTATGTGCATGTCATGTTGCAAAAATGTTTCTAAACACTGCTTTTTAAGTCTGTTCATGCTCAGTAGCAGCCAATTCTTGCATATAGATGTTATCCTATCCTAATCCATTTCAAAGTCTTATTATTAGTAACTATGCACAGCCACATTTCGCAATTACAACAATGCAAATGTAGCCAAAAGCACACCACAATCATGCACACACACACATATACAGACACTCAAACGCACCCACTTCTGACATCACAGTCCACTCATCTGGAAAACATTAAGGGAATTGTTCCTTAAGGACCAGAAACTGTCTGCACTTCACAGCAAAGAACGTGTCTTTCCAAAATGAAATCCATTTATAATTGCTGCACTCTGCGCCCTCTGAGGAATCCCTTTAAATGAGAGAAAATTGGAGCGCTGATGCAGTCGTTTGTCCCCTCTTCACCCGTCAAATAGGTCTGCCTCAACTGAAAGCCAGCAGCGCCACCATGTGGCATTTCATAGGATGAGTCTGTGACTCACTGCGCTGCAGGGAAACGAATATGCACATTAGAGTTCAGGCATTTCTCTTTCACTGCCCAGGAAACAGAATAACAACAATAGTCCTGTTCTGATGCTCCAATATGATCCAGTAAAAGCAGGCTGACAGAGTCGTCATATGCTTTATAATGAGTTTGGTCTTAAAAGAAAATAAAGATCTAAAGCAGCTTAGTTTAAATAAAAAAACTATGTAGGGTGGCTGTCCCTTAACTACATGCTGAAGTGTCCTTTGGCAAGACACTTGAACCACAACTAGTCTTCCATTGTGCCTTTTGGGATGTATGGGTGAACGTGCTATATAGTGTAAAGAACTTTGAGCCATTAACAAGACTGGAACAGCGTTATATAAGTATAAGTCCATTTATGTACAATGATTCTGCATGAAGGAATCTAAAAAAACCTCATTTTTAAAGCCACAACATCCAAATACTTCATTCATTTTGTACTTAAGAAAGCTAAAAACATGGAGGGGAAAGTCAGCATTAAAAAACTGCTAAATTAATAATGAATGAGGAATTTAAGTTGCTGTAGGTGAAAGCAAATGATCTGAGATGGTCCACTGCAGTGTGTGATTTGTTCAATCTGAATGTAGAGAAAAAAATCCTAATTATAGTCAGTGTGTCCGATTTTAATGATAATTTTCCATTAATTATTAATCTCACTGGAATAATAATAATAGAAAAAATTTTCTCTTCATGTGTTTCAGTCTTTTGGTTTCCTCATTATGCTGTGCTGAATGTATAATTAATAATCTTTTAGAACACAAAACTAATATTAGGTCAGGTACGTTTCCTTTAAAACACATCTTGAAGTGACTGTATAGTTCTATTTATTATTTCTGCTTGCAAAAATACATAATACTGGTCTTACTCATTTTTTGTTTCACCTAAAAATAAAGATGTAATATAATATAATTCCTGTAATGTATATAAAATGTAATGTAATATAATTCCTGTATATGTACAAACTGAAAAAAAAGAAGGCAAAGCCCCACAAAGGAGTGTAGAAGTGGAGACGCCCTGAAAAGAATCCACTGGAATAGAAGTGTAAGTAATAGAAAAGGAGCGGCTGTAGTGTTTCGGAGGGACTTTGCCCAAAACATGCCAGTCATGTCATTAATACCTCAGCAAATTGTGTCAACTTGTGAAAAGACGTATGATGATTTTTTTATCCTGTCAGAATCCAGAGAATCTGCTCTCATAAACAGGAATTTATACATGAAATGCTGCAGGTTGTGTTGACATGTTTATGTGTATCCTACTGTTTGTGAACCAGTTGGCTTTCTCTGATTTCTGCCTTTTTCTTCCACTTTCTGCTTCTACAGACAGGTTCAATTCAATTCAACTTTATTTATATAGCGCCACTTCATGACAGGTGGCACTTTAAAGGAGCAGTGTGATGCTGGATTCACACTGGGACCTGTTACATATAGTCAATGGGAAGATTTTCATTTTGGCTCATATGTTGGATTGGCTGAATGGTGCGCCTTTCCAAGCATGTCGCCGGCTCAAAGCACATTACACTATATAACAGATTCACACACACACTCACACCCCGTTAGGCATATCAAGGGGCTAGTTGGGGTTCAGTGTCTTGCCCAAGGACACTTTGGCATGTAGTCAGGGAAAGCCTGGAAGCGGATGAAGGACAACTGCTCTTCCACCTGAGCAGCACACCTCTTAAAGCCGCCCTAAAAGGAATGGAAAGGAAGGAGCACCTGCTGCATGTTGGAATCATAGATTTGGTAAGCTGCCTTTTTGTTGCTTGAGCAGTATCCAGTTCCAGTCAAAATACACATGAACACATTATCTGCTGGCTATCGTACACGGCCAGGCCAGGAGATGAGTCACATCGGGACAGGCCAGGAGATGGGTCACACCGGGAGAGGCCAGGAGATGGGTCACACCAGAACAGGCCAGGAGATGGGTCACACCCGGACTGACTCAGGTCTAAACTGGTAGTGGACACTGCCACATTTTCTATTAAGGGCAGTTGCATGTGTCTTAACATTCTTGTCTTTTTTCATCAATATTAACCATAAATCAGAAAGATCACTGGCATTGTGTAAGCAGTAACTGCTTCAGCAGGGATGTTGGTCATGTGAATATGCACATGCAACCATGATGCAGCATTTCAGCAAAGAAAACTGTATGAACCTGACATTAACCCTGAACTACAACTTTGAGAGGATCTGGCAGCTCTGTAATCCTATAAGATACTTAATATACATCTTAAGGGGTAAGGGGCAAATGGTAGCTCATTATATAACACGAGGAGTCACTGAGAAGCTTAATTAGTAAAATAAACATGTCAATCATGGACTATGACTTACTGTTACCATATTTCCTCCAAGTTGGACAGATGGAGAACAGCGTTTCCCCTTATGAAAACTAATTCTGCATCTATCCTGTCTCTTCTCTGAGATATCTCCAGCCAGTGAAAGTCATTGAAACATTGACTATTGTCTGTTGCTCTTACTCTTTTTATTCCCTGACTTTCACCCAAACAGGCCAGTGTTGTAAGGTCAGAAAGTTATGTAGCCTTGCTTTAAAAGCATATTTATAAAGCCATGCCATCCACAACATGGTGTGTATACCCTGTCTCTGCCATGTTAAAAACAGGAAGCACCTACTTTTGGATATGAAAGGTTATCTCAATGGCTAGATGTATATACATGTGCAGCCTCTAGTGGATTCACAGAGTTAATACATCAAATAAAACTTAACGTGTTAAAATGCATGTGCAGCATACATGTTGGTGAAAATGCCCTGTGCTTCTATAGTGGCACTAATGCATAGTTTGCTTTATATCTAAATAGTAAGATAAACACATAGAGAAACATGAGTATTAGCACTTCTTCCATCTCACATATGCACAGAAACACACACACAGAAGTGCAATGTGTGGGTGGTATCCCCAACACGATGAAACATCTTGCATCCCACATGCTTATATAACTCCCGCTCTACCTCCTCCAGCTGATCACTCATCACTTTACCCTCTGCTGGGAAGGAAAAACACCCCTTCCAGCTTTCCTTCCTCTCATTGAAATCAACTGTACAGGCGCTCTGCAATCCAGCCTGATTTGGTTGCACTTGCAGCATCAAAGGAGCGCATCACTCCGATGGGATCACATTGTGGTAAATTACATCTTTAGTGAAGCCTTTATGTCTTACAAAGATTGAATAACTCTGCATTTCATATGACAGCACAGGAGCTCAAATGTTAACCCAGGATATTGTTTGTGTTATGAATATCTACAAACGTGTAAATACAGCCGTGTAAGTTGCACAAACTCAGCAAATTTCTAAACCTGAGCCTCCAAACTTCGCAAATAGAGTTAATGAACACAGGAAAAAGAGAGAAAGAAGGGTAGTAATGCAATGATTTCACAGTGAAACTGTGCTTCCTCTTTTCTGTATTCTAAGCACACTTTGCACAGTAATGAGCAGAAATGCCCAGTGGGCTTCCTACAGCAGCATGACATCCTTCTCACAGAGGGAACCTTCACATTAGCTTCAGCCCAGAGTTAGGAAAGAAGCCAAAGGGTGTAAAGAGTAGAGAATACAAACACACCCTGCTACCAAGGTGAACAATGAGGACACAAACCAGAGGAGGATCCAGCTGCATGAAGCTTTCATCACTGCATGAGAACACTTAATTAACCAGAGAGTTTTATTTGCCCTTAATAAGAGATTATAGAAATGTTTTTTTCTAAATGTGTACAGTATGATAACACCTGTCACTTTGCAGCTTTTTACTGTTGGCACTGGTGCATTTAGTTGGGACTGTTTGTGGATTCTCCTTGTCATTCATTCATGCAGAGCATTATGTTAGACGGACATCCGGGACATTTTGACGTCACCCATAGCAACGGAGCACGCCATCTTCCCGTGGGGGAAACGACCCTAGCTACACTACGGAGGAGATGTGCCAAAATGTTGTTGTGTGATCGGCTGCACAGCCAATTAAAAAAGAAAACAAGGGGTTAAAGTTCCACCTTATAACCTTAAGTGGAGTCAGGAGAGACAAGTGGTTGAGGGTTATCAACAGATGCCAAGTACGAGAGGACGGAGGGGTGAATGTTGGAAAGTTGTGGGAACCAAAGTCCAACTATACGTACGTCTGTGTCCTTCATTTTACAAGTGGTACGTGCACATTCAGTGATATTCTATACATAATAATATATGCACTTAATAATAACATTAGGACTGCAAAGTACCCATTTCAATAACGAAGACCTTTTAATTATAACGAGTCAGAACGGGTGTATTTAGGCTAGCTGTTAGCGGTTCAGAGCACCATAAACAATGAATAAGATTCTCTTTTAACCTCGCTTCCTTTTTGCTTCTTGAATTGTTTAAAAAATCTGACTCTGCATCTTGGATAAACTCTGAATAAGTTGTAGCATATTAGGATACCGTTGCCCAAGCACTATCAGCAGCACAGTATAAACTAAGTGGTCTAATATCCCTTACGTGTCGCATACCCACTAACGTTAGCTTAGAAACAGGGCCAGGTATACTTAACAGTGTTTACGCAGTTATAGTAGCCGTAATATTTGTTCTGTTTTGTTTATATAAATCACCTACAGTGAGCCAACCACATATAATTGAATGAGACAGACGTGCTGTTTTCCCCTAGTTAAAGATGGCACCTTCGGTTGCCATGGCAATACATCATTGTGACGACATGCCGTCTTACAGAATGCAGAGCAGTGTGTGTTTGACTTCATATAAACTTCCCATGTAGCAAAAAAAAAAGTTTGGCCCTAATATGGCCAACATCTTGTTTGGCCCCTATTTGGCCTTGCCTTTCAGCTGATCTTAGTGTGGCTTAAGACTCAGCCACATGTGACCCACAAGCAAAAAGCTGCAAGCTGTTTCTAGGCTGGCTTCTCATATTTGGACCATGTCTGACCCACAGATGCCAAAAGCAGCCTGGATGAGACCCAAAAGCTATCATGGCTGTGTTTATTGTCATGAATGAAACATCACTAGCTGTGTTTGAATTAAGCACTTTTGACTCGACTGAAGACAAAATAACCATTGACACATTTGTTGCAATGGTTTCCAATGCTTGGTATGGGTCCTGATCCTAGAGGGGAAGTGTCCTGCGGGATTTTTCCCTCCTGCAACACACCCGATTCAGACCCAGACTTGTGAAGAACTAGTCGGGCTCTGCACAAGTTTCCTAATAACCTCCTGATTTGAGTCAGATCACCATGTCGTCATATCTGTGCTAAAGGCCGTGTAGACATGTCAGCTGGAATCTTCAGTCGGATAGATGAAATATATCTCCATGTAAACGCTTCTTCTAATATGCTACCCATATACCCGTACTGATACTTTCACATGGATTTTCATAACAAATAAGGAGAACTGACTTACATTTATAAGCTCAATTTCCCATATCTTTTTGACCAGCTCCATGGAGGTGTAGCCGTTGATGAGGAAAGTCTTGGTGTAGTCGCCAAGTTCCAAAGAGTCCAACCACTCCGCCACAGACGTGGGGTTGTTGCCATCGTAGCCGACAGGCCTCACCTTTTGTACAGGCAGAATGAAGAAAATGGGTAAAAACTCAGCTGTTGTTTTTAAAGTGGTATGGTGTGGTATACATGTAGTGTCTGCATTCTTTTATATTACATGACATCTGCATAAAACTCTAATCCATACTAAACTGTATTAGATCTTTTGCAATTTCCTCCCTAATTCAGCTGCATCAGGCTCGTTTTCACCCGGAGAATCAATAAAGATGCTTTTTTTTAAGAGAGCAAACAAGTAAACAAGCTGCGCCTCTGAGAATGGTTTGAACAGTAGTAACAGCAGGAGGCTGCTGCTTTGACTGAGGCATTTGTCAACGTCGCAGATAATTAATAATTCATTTCTGAAGCGTTAAAGTGGCTTCAGAGTCGATGTGCTTTACTTCATATTCACTGTTTGTTTGCCAGAGTACGAAACGTCTCTTTCTACGCTGTTGGGAGAAGTGCAGCAGGAGTGAGAGGAGGAAGATGCTGACCGAAGATCAAAGTTCATCTCTGAGCTCAGACTCTTCTGAAGATCTTTTTCTGTGTTCTTCTTTAAACTCACACAGACAAACAGAGTGACTGGAGACCCTGCCAGTAAACTGGTATCATCCTTTAAATGCGTACATTTTATAGATGGAGCATCTATTTTTGCTGAGATGAGTTAGCTTACTGCATCTTTCCTTGCAGAGAATCCGATACACACAGAGAGCCGAGGATTTGCTGAATTCTATCAGTGTGAGGGACCTTTTGCACAGTGAAGAGCTGAAGCTAGCTGTGACAACATCATGCAGCTTTCATGAAACTCTACGGTAAACACAAGCGGTTGGAGTTTCTGCAGTACTGACCCTGGGAAGCAGACGTATGGCCTGCAGCAGGCGTTGTCTGTGAGCCGAGTTTAGAATCCCGATTTCCAGCAGGTCCTGATCCTCCACCACGTTGCTTCCCTGTAAAAGACAGAGCCATAGATAAAGTCACTATTACTGTGACCGGAGTTATAATATTCTCCACATAGCAGGCAGTTACAAATAAATAAAGTGCACCATTTCCATTTATAACACTAAATAGTTGGGTGTGTCTTTTATAGCAGGTGTTATTTGTGTTTAAGGTAGCATGTTGTAAAGTGTAACTGGGCATGAACATCCAGACGTTGCTGCTGAGTCATTTATCAAGACCCTGGTTGTGCAGTGATAATGTTCATTAGCAAAGACTTGTCTATTTCTATATCTACTTGCTACAAGATTAGCAAAGTACCTGCCTTAAAACTGGCGCTTAACCTTTTAAAACATTAGGCTCAAACATTGGTGGACGCGGAGAACTGATGGTGCAAAATTCCATTTTGGAGACTTCCTCTGAACTTCCTGCAATAAAGCCTCGTAACTTGATTCTACCTCACATCATCCTTTGCAGAGATAATGTTCACATATGTTTCAATACAGCTAAGAAATATTCATCCTATAAGTATCTGGTTTTTTTTAAGCAAGCCTGAATCATTTTCAGGGTTGTGCCTCCAGCACCACACACACTGATAAAAACTCTTCTTAACAAAGGTTTATACATTACTATGACTCAATTTGTATTTAAATACACCTTGTAGTTACAGAGATGTACTGTTGTTGCTCTCTGTGTCATATCTTCTACATGAACCTATAGTTGAGCATATCAAAATAGCCAGATTGGATGAAATCATCCAGAAGTTACACCGTAACAGCACTACATGACCTGTACTCCGACACATACAGCAGTGTAAGCCGAGCCGTCACAGAAAACACACCGAAAACACAACTAGTGGAGCTAAACAGAGATTAGCAGAAAGCAGGTTTAATACTCTTTAATAAGACTCACACTTGACTTTTACAGCAGAGCCTGAATGGTTTCACACAGTTTCACCTTTAATGAATCCGTTGGGAAGCTATAAGAGAGCGATCAGTCCTCCCCCCTCCAGAGAGACAGGGTTCCCATGCAGACAGATAATTACAGTCATGGAGAGATGCAGTGTGCAGGCAGACAGCTGCAGCATGGAAAAGGGCCAACTCAGCCAAGAATAACATCAGCAACATAGACAGGAAAGTAAAGTAAGGTTAGGTAATCACCAAACCAAAAGAAGGTAAGGAGGAGAGACGGTGTGGGTCATCCACCTCCTCGATACATGCATTCGCTGGTGTAGGGATGTATGATTACACCTGTCCACACCTTCATGTCTCATATTAGCAGCACTGATAAACATGTGAAAGGCAGGGAATGAGAGTGCAGGTAGTTCGCAGAAATCTGCTGGTTTTCTCCGTTTCCCCTCAGATGACTCTGGGGAGCCCTGCGTCCTTGAAGAGAGCAGCTTGCTCTGAAGCTGTGATATTTTCATTTCATATCAGAAAAAAATAAGCAGGTGACGAGTTGGGACTGCAGATCTCTGCAACCTAAAATGAAACATGGACATTTGCACAGCAGCAGTCTGCCTGTCTTTGCTGTTTTTTTTATATATTTGTTTTTATTTAGGAATATGACATGTTCAGTCCATGTATGCAACAGCAGGAATTAGTTGTTAGAAAATAAGGATTCCTCAGATGTGATTGGCAATAAAACCTGGATTACGAATGGAAACGAGGAAGAAAATATTAAAAATAACCAGCCAGACAACAATCAGAGGTGCAATGGCTCGACACATGTTGCTGCTTTGGAGCCTGCACACTGAGGGGGAACCTTGCTACTTATTCACCAAGATGTTTTTAAAATAGGATGAAATCAGGCTCGACTTTTTCTTAAGTAGAGTCAACAGCAAGAGTTCCAGCAAAATCTCCTGAGTCTTCATCCCTCATCTGTCACGCACCGCTTAGAAAAACCCAAATTCCCCCAGTAAACTCAAATATCATGGAGGCGAGCTACCCGAGAACGTGATGCCGCTGCTGTTTGTCGCGTCACATGTGGTGAGTTTCATCACGGTTTGAGTTATAGATTTTATTTTGGTATTACTTCCTGTTGTCGTGTTTTTGTTCAGCTTTCTTATTTCTGTTTATTGATTTCACCTGGTTTCATGTACTCATTCACCACACCTGTGTCTTATTTCCGTTTAGGTATTTATATTCCTGGGTTTCGTATCGGTTAGTTTCAGTAAGTTTGGTTATCACTAGTTGTCTCCATAGTTTATGCTATTTATACTTTGAGTCGACCCAAAACCAAATGGAGAATTCTTTTTAGGATTTGGAGCTTTTATTCCTGCTTTACTACCACCTTAAACACTATAACCAGTTGATCCTAGTGTTGGAGACACTGGTGCTTCATCTAAAATGTTGATTTAATGAATGTTTGGGCAGTCTTTTTAGTGGTAGTAAAACCCTGCCTGCAGGACTTCACAAGCCTGCACCCGAACTGCCAGCGAAAGCAACTGTTTGCACTCATTCTAAGGCTGAGTTTGTAGCTTTCACGGTCCCTTCATGGGTCTGTGAGAAGAGTGCAGTTCATAGATGAGCTCCCAGGCTGATTAATAGAGGTGGAGTCTCCATGCTGCAGCTTCTCAGCAGAGTAATGAGACTCTGGGCTGGAGAAGAGGAATTTCTTGGGAGTTTTATGGGGTTCAAAGGCATGACTAATTGCTCCCTGTTGGACTCCTGATACAGAAATGAAGTTCCCTAATGTGTCTTTCTTTTAACTGCACCCACTTTGGCCCAATTCCTTCAGTCGTAAGACTCTGTTTGCCCTAAATCTGCCATTTACCTTTACATCAACACAGCCACGACACCCAGAAGCCACGGCACGAGTTTGTGTTGTTTACCCAACAATACATTTTTACACCCTGCTTGAAATATGCATTAAAGAAAACTAAATACTTGAAAGTGTGCACCAGCCTAAACTCCATAACAATCCATTTAGCTGATTGTGGGGGGTGAGGGGGTGTTTAGTGTCCAGCATACAGAAACAGCAGCAATGGCCTGCGGTTAGCTCCTAATAGTTCAGCCACAGCGCTTAACAACAGCAGCACAGCGGGTAACAGATGCTGTGGACACAGAAATTAACATTCATGTGCAGCGTCTGGGGGTTGAGGCGAGATTAGAAATGGAGCAAATACTGATATCGGTGACGGTATATTGACGTTCACTATCGGCACTCGCAGGCCAAGCGAGTTCTACAAATTATGCTCAGCCCAGTGTGTCTGTTGTCTTCATTCCTCTTCTCTTCTCCCTCTTTTATCAGCTTTTCTTTAATGTTCTGCTATCAACAAGCTTTTCTTCTCTTTTCCCTTTCTAGCTTCTCTTCTCTATCCGAATATTTTCAATATGAAATTCATGTTTATTTTAGTTTTAAGATTATTTCCTTTGCATGTGACTTTGCAGAGATGTGTCTTTACAATAGAAAATACAAATTTCTTTAGTAATTATTATTAAATAAATTCTTTAGCCTTTTATGTCCACTGTTTTATTGGTTAAGGAGTCCATTTGTGCTATTTAATAAAGCTGCTGTGTAAAATACCTTGCCTTTTCACTGGTTTTGCCTTTCTTCTGTTTTCATTGTGCTGAATGGGACGTGATTATGAGCATGATTCAAGTATTTTTGTCCCAAAATGCCTGTGAAAACTTGTGCTTTATCTTTTCCTCTGTTTGCATGCTGTGTAGTATAAATAGAGTGTATTTAACAGTAGTAAAGAGTGTTAATGTGAACAGAGGGACTGCAGTCATAACTGAACGTGGTGCATGTGCATGCTAGGTTGCATTTACGTTAGCTTGTACACTCAGCTTGTTCAAACATCTTTAAAGTAGAAACAACTTTAGAAAAGTGTGTGGGGATCAATAAAATCTGAAACTAGGTCTTATTGCTAAAAACAAAGCAATTGATCATATTAACTAAAGCAGCAATGTTAGCTGTTTAAATGCTAAATCCCTGGAGGATGATGCCATCGCCTGACTCTGCAATGCTACGAAGCATTCCAGCCTCTTTCGGCTCAGTACGATCTTTACCAGACACAACATGCGGCTGTTTTCTGTGCACAAGCTCAGATAAATCTACTGTATATTTGACCTGCACAGCATCAAACAGCTACTCTAATGACCGCTACCTGTAGCTAGCAGTCTGTCATTGCAGTCTGTTAGCTGCAGATATTAATCATATCTCAGATGTCCTTCAGTTTGCTGAGTACAGTTGATATTCTACAACCTATATACTGTCTATCTTCATCTCCTCTGCTTTTTTTTTTCATGCACATCAAAATGGACGTGCTGTTTCTGTCCAGGTCCTTCACATTAGATGCTGTTGCTATAACAACCTCTCTTAACTCTTGCTATTTGGTCATTAGTCTAGCTGAAATGGTCCTCATCTGGCTGGTTAAAGTGACCAGTACGCCCATCTTAATGACCCCCTCTTTTAGCAGTCACCAGTAACAGCCTATTTGATTGGTCTGGGCTCATTTCATGCATGTCTTAATGTGCATTTTGCACACTTTGCACGCTTCTTTCTTACAGTAATACAGGGATGTAGATAAAAACTTGATTCTCATGCCAGTAAATTCTACAGTTGAACTTGGTTTGTCCCTGACATGGAAAACTAAAGTACTTTATTTTCTTATCTGCTGACTTGTTGTGGTTTGAACCTTGCATCCAACTTAATGGTGTTGAAATAAGTTCGACCCAAAAGCTTCCCTTAAAGGATTTGTACTCCAGAATCAAAGTGGAAATACCAAGCTAATCCCTGCAGCTTGCACTGGAATCGGTCTGTTGTAGACGCTGAATGGGACTTTTTTTCCACGTAAGGGGAAGATTAACAGCTACCTCTTCAGAAATGAACGACAAAGGTTAAAAACTCCTCTCAGCATGTGGAGCACCAGCAGAACTTTAAAACCTAGAGAGGCAACACTCAGAAAAGGCTTTGAAGTCACTGTGATGTTTGCAAAGGCTGTTTCATCTCTTCTCTCTTCAATATTAATTGTATCTAAAGGCACTTCTGTGAAGACGAAGGAGCTTTTTTATATAAAAAGACAGAGGGGAAAGGCCAGGAGAGGACAAAGGGAGTCTCTCTGTGTTGCTGCTACAACTTGTTAAACTATGTGTAAATGAAAGCGAGGTGGATTGAAATGAAGGCACTAGTCTGGAGATATTACTGTCAAAGAAAAATAGAGGGTTTGATATTACCAGTTGCTACATTGCCTCCTCCCAGTTAACATGAAGAGTCTATGTTGTATTTACCAGTTATGAAAGGTGGGAGATATAAATACTAAATGACTATGGATCAACATTTATCAGAATACTGACATGAATAATGAGTAAAACACAAGTGAAAACACTTATGCACCACCAGCAAACTAAACTGTGAGAGGAGACGCATGCTCATGAGGCTACCTGCACCTGAGTCTGCAAATGTGACCCAATGAGCAGAAAACGGCGATTGATCTGCTCTGATTGGTCCGTTTTAACAGCTTTTTTTTCTAACACTGATCTTAACTTGGGTTAATTGATGACCAACATCACATCCCTGGATTATTTCTTCCTTCCCCACAACGATCCTCCTCTGCCCTTTGAACATCAACCCATGTTCCTGACCATGGCTTCCACCTTCTTACGTATACTTCCTTCCTGTGTTTGATCATTTCCTGTTTAAAGACCACACATCTACTGTTGGATTCTTTAAGTGTGGAGCTTTTCAGCATCCCAAGTTCAACCTATGACCCACTACTTCTTCCTGTCGTTGCCGTGGCTGCAGCATCCTTACCTGTCTCGCACTGGTACTCTGAGCAGAGCAATAACCCTGATATCTGTTAAATCTATTCCCTTTTCTCTGGGTCCCCAGTGCAAAAATAACTGTTTGTTCCACACACGTGGACATGAATTTCATTTCTTTGTACTAAACTTCCTCTTACACTTTGCTTTAATGCTTCCACCATGCTGTAATGCTTTTAATATTTTATGTAAAGCACTTAGAGAGCACATGAAATGTGAGATACTAATAAACTTGCCTTGCCTGACCTTACTCGGGTTTTTTTTTATCATAATCAAGAGACTTTTTTGTCACAATGATACATACAGCATATAATAACACAACCGTATCAATTTTGTAATGTATAAGTTGCATAATGACACTTCAGAGGAAGTTAGCCACCCCTAGCTGGTGTCCCTGAGCACCATCACTTATACCGTTAACATCTCAGGAATGGTAGTGCATAACACTGTGATGGATAACAGTTGCTTATAACAGATCTCAGGACTTGAGCACTACTGCTTTAGTTGATTTGCAGATGTTTTCCAGGTATTTACATCCATGCAGGAGGTTGAGATTCCAGTGGAAAAGCATTTTCATGGTAAAATGATGATTTTAAAAGACTTTTATTAGCTTTTATTAGCTGCTTCCTGGCAAAGTTTCCACTAATCTGCTGAAACTTACAGTAAAGTCTAATCAGGAGCTGCAAAAGACAACAAAAACGGGTGGCTAAAAATTGCAAAAAATGTCTTGACGTTTAGAGGGTTAGGCCTTACTTTACTTTTAGGTCAGGTATTTGCTAAGCTACCACTAATTTCTGTCATGCAAATAAAAAAAAACAAAGGCTATCAGTGAGAGAAAACGGCTGGAAAACTGACCAATCAGATGAGAGAATTATGCTTTTTTAAATGAACACAAGAAATAAAATCACTACTTAATATTGCAAGTGTCACAATAGCAATAAGTCTTTAAGATGATCAATGTTTTTGTGACACCAACACAGACTGAGGAACATTTGATCCATATAAGGGGTAAATTACATACTAACCCAAATGCAACTGGTCTGAACCTTGAGCCAAAATGGAGAAATGCAATGCAGCTTTAGTTATAATGCATTTTAAAAAACAGCAAAGAAGACACAGTTTGCAGAGTTAAAACAGAATAGAATAAAAACACAGATAAGATAAAATAAACTTGATTTTTGCTTCAGGACACATTTTTGCTTCAGGACACATGTCTTCCATATTTATCTCCCGCCTAAAGGCACCATTTTTATCCTAAATGCTGAGAATTTGCAGATTTTAGTCTTACCCTAAACATCAGAGTAATATTGTGGGGATTATATCATATTCTGTATAATTCTGTTGATTATTATCAAAATATAAACACGTTTCACTGAGACGTCCATATTCATAGATAAATGCTTCTATTCAACGACTGGTTAATCCAGTGGACTTGGAAGTGACATTAAATTTGTTTGGGGTACCTCAGACTTCCCTAACTCCTTTCTGGGACTGACGCTTCTCCAATGTGTGAACGAGACACTAGATCAGTAACTTTTACTCAAAAGTCCACTCTTTCCATTGTTTCACAGATGTTTGATATAAAATGACCCAGAATCATAAGATCTTTGGTAAAAATGGAAACCCGAGGTATCTCCAGAAGCTCTCCACCAGCTCAACAGCCCATGCCATCAAAACATGACAAGAGAGTGTAAAGAACGCTCTTTTTAAATATACATCTTCATATAGAAAATAAGCACATGCATAGCAGCCTAATGAATAAGTACGTTACAGGAGGATTTCAACATGTCAATCATTAGCATTGTGATTGTGATGTGTAAACAGCAAGCTTATGTTTAGCATAAACATGTAAAATGTAAATAACCTGGATTTATATGTGTTTATAAAGACACGTTTCTGTCTCTTCTTTAAAGTGTTACTCTCTGAAAGAGGCTGTTTAACTTCATGTACTGTAATAATAACCACTTTTAGATCTTTCCATTCTTTTTAGTGCGTGTAAAATATTCTTGATGAAAATCTGATTCAGAAACAGAATGAGGAGAAACATATTGGGTTAGCCCGCTTGCTGGTGATGATTTCAGTCCTTCATAACGTCTCGTTGGCAAAATGAAAGCTTAATCTAATATCTGTGTTTACTTGTTGTTAAACAGTGACCACATGTGGGAGAAACACACACATAAAAAGAAATCTGAGATTTTTGGATTTCATCTTGTTGCCAGGGTAACTGAAGGAACAAATGCAGGTCAAACTGAGTGGAGGACAAAGATGCACACATGCATACACTTCCTCTCACATCAGAAAATGCATTTTTCTTTATATTGCGTAATAATTTAGAGGATTAAATTGAAGTCAAATCACTCCAAAAGTTTCCATTTTGAAGATGTGGCAACTTAACCGGTGGTGTCAACCTCCAGAGGGAAGTCATATATGTAGTCAACATCCTTCTGATTTGTCACATCTTCCTGCCTCGGTTTACCCTCGCTGCTTCGCTTTTGGGGGGGGGGGGGGGGGGGGGGGGGGGGGGGGGGGGGGGGGGGGGGGGGGGGGGGGGGGGGGGGGGGGGGGGG
>JBAMHV010000025.1:15794451-15804668 GCA_037177535.1 Pseudomugil gertrudae
CCTGAAATGCTGCCAAAATGGTCAAAGATGGTAAAAGCATGGGGAAGAGAACTCAAAGGGTCAGACAGATATAGTAAGAGATCGTCCGCGTATAAAGACAGTTTATATTCCTGGCCTGCTCTGCAAACACCTGTGACCCTATTCTCTGACCGTAATCTAATCGCCAGGGGCTCAATTGAAAGAGCGAAAAGGAGAGGGGACAGGGGGCACCCTTGTCTCGTACAGAGGTGGAGTGGGAAATAGGGGGAACATAAGGAATTTGTCCTAACACGTGCCAGGGGTGACGAATAGCTTCTGGTTTTTAATTAAAAGATTATCTACTACCAATCAAAAACACCCTTACCTGTTAGAATAAATCTAAACAGTCGGGTTATTGATCGTCGCTTAGGAGGAGGGGGAGGGATACATCCTCTCTCAGCCTTTCATGACAACTGTCTTATAAAGGAAACAAGGTGAGTCTCACCTGTGAGCTGACAGTCGTCGTTTGAGCCTGCAGAGTCCTCCTGATTGGGGCTGACTGGGGGGCTGGCAGGAGGGCTGGTGCTGAAGCTGGCGTATCCCAGGGAAGAGCTCACCTCACTGGGCTCACAGCTGTGGTTGACCTGCCTCTGGACATCCAGGGACGAGGACAGAGACGTGCGCTGTTTGGGCTGAAGAAAAGACAGGAGAAAGTGTAAGAAAACACACACACACATAAACTTTTCATCAGTTTGATTTAGGATTAATGAAATCAGGAGGTAAATTAGATAATCAATGATGGACAGGTTTAAAATGGAGTGTTTAAGGATCCCTAACAGCGCACTTTAAACATCCAAACACACAATCCAGTGATGATTAAGCCTCATTAAACTCTAGACGGGCATCTGCTACACACATCTTACATAACGAGACACCAGCACTGCTTAAAAAACTGCTGCTGTGCCTCAAAAACCACTCAGGTGGTTACACATGTCTGATCACGTGTCCTGCAGCACACATGAAATATCCTACAATACACAGACAAACAGACTTTCAATGTTTTCTCTGGAACTCAACACAAAAAGCTGAACCTTGAGAGAAAGAGCGAGAGGATGAGAGCAGATAAAAGGGAATGGAGGTGGGAAGAAGAGATGGTGCGCTTCTTACAAAAACATGCATTTGAAGTGGCCTTTGAAATAGTCTGAATTAAACTGAGATGAAAAACAAGCAAAGCAAAAGCAGGGGATTAGGATGAGCAGGGGAAAGAGGGAAGGAGAAACCAAGAAAACAGGAAAATCAGTGGCAGACATGAGGTGCAGTTACCAGGTCATTCAGACACAAACGCAGATAAAATCAAAATGATGGGAAGCAGTGTCATGATGAGGAAAGGTGAACACAGAGGAAATGAATGGGGATAAATGATGGTAATAGGAGGTCACAACAGGAAGAAACAACGATTTATAGTGACCTTAATGTTTACAGAAACATGAGACCCTGTTTCCAGTTTACACCTCCATTACCTGCTCTTCCTTCATCTTAATGATAATCCCAGCTGTGCTTCTCTATTCGCAAAAATGCATTAAAGCCAAGTTAACTTTACTTTATTAGTTAGCTTATTATTTCCAAAGTATGACTAATTGTTTTCTGTCCAGTGTTGCAAAGCTCTGAGGAATCTGCTTCCAGCTTCATCTCTGCAACATCATCTTATAATACCTTATAAGTGACGTTGCATCTAGGTATTTTACACTAATAAAATAATTTTACTTAATGTTGCCTGTTTAAGCCTTGACAAAAAATTTAAGCTATTTAATTTAAGCTTAAAAAAGCTTTGTGATTAAATCCCCTTTTAATAATGCCAACTTGTATCATTGTCATATGTCATTGGAAAGCCTGATTAGTCCCCGTTATAATAAGGTATAAGTTGTAAGAATCATGCTTCCATGCAAATACAATACAAACTTTTTAAATACAAACAAACGCCACATTAACAGGACAACATTCAGCACAGCCACAGCAGAAAGATCACCCTCTTGTTTGTCCCCCCAGCAGAATCAGACTGCAGCAGCAACCTGCAGAGACCAGGGAGGTTTAAAGGACCAATGCATCAACCAGACAAGATCACACTGGTTCAGAGAGACATCAGCGAATAAAGACAATGATGCATGAGCCCAACAGGGAATCATTCTGAGTGGGTACAGGGAAGGAGGTAACATAATCCGGCTGACAAAAATATGTATTCTTTTCATTTGTCTTTTTATTGGACATTAGTCATGCTCCAAAAGAGACACATTCCAAGCTGAATCCTTACGGATTCCTATTGCTCACCAAAACACTGATGATATATGGCAAAGAATCAATATGTGAAAATATACTGCAGAACATCATTACATTACTCTGATATGAATCCTTTTCTTCGCATGAGCTCATAGAAACCAGATAAAACTGGTCTTCAACCAGAATGACTGAGATTCTGTGGCGTGACATCGTTCTCTGTCGAGGCAGCGGCAGACATGTCATCTTTAATGAGCTTAATTTTAACTTTAATTTCTCCAATTCATTACAAAAACATCCCTTCATCGCAGCACTTATCTGCCTCGTCTGTGCACTCGGCCTCTGATTGTTCTCTCTGAACTTGCACTTATTAGAAACGTGAAAAAACACACACACATACACACACAACCAAGAGACGTACAACAAAACATACTGCAGCTGTATTACCAATGCAACTGGGTGGTGTGCTGATGAACATGTCATGGCAGAGTACAAGGGGATTAATGAGCTTAGACACAAATGCCCATGCAGTGACACACAGATTTACACACCAACACGCATCAGGAAGGCAGAAAGCTTTTTCCTCGACTGCAGCAGCATCTCAGAGGAGCAACACGCTGTTTAACACGTCGCTAATGTGTTCTGCAGCTAATAAATAGCACAACCATAAAAAATGTAAATCCACATCTAAGACAAGGTGTGATGGATGAAATGATGGGCTTATTTATGATTTAAAAAGAGAAACATAGTGATGAAGCAGAGCTAGTATTTATTGTGCAAATGGTTTTACCGCAGCCAAAACAATGAGGTTACATGTGCTTTCATTAAGTTGCTTTTGTTATCAGCAGTAAAAGAACATGAGCAGGGAGCAGAAAGGTAATCATCGTAATGATGCCGCCTGTTGTAATTGATATTTTCAGATGATGGAACAACTTCGCTTCTGATTACATGAACGGTAATGATGCAGGATATGGACCGTTGCTTGTGTCTTTTGTTGTCCTTTCTTATCCTTTCTGCTAGTTGATTTCAGCTGCATCACCCACAAACAGAAGCTGTAGAACACACAAACTGAGATGGGCTAGGCATGTGTGTGTGTGTGTGTGTGTGTGTGTGTGTGCGCGCTCTTGAAAGCATCACCTTATTATTTATCTCTAAGTTTCCCTGACAGAAACACCACATGTGCTCCCCATGCGCACACGTGTGAACTACCGGTGCAAATTGTCATGTGATCACATGTAAAACACAGAAGGACATGTAACACATGTAAACAACATACACATGTGAAAAACTTGAAAAGCACATGTGTTTTAAATGGGACTCATTTACATGTGGATCACATGAAATTGTTCCAAAACCACATGTGTATATACAGATGTGGTTTTTCTTTAAATGCTCATGCTAATTTTGTCCCTTTCCACAAGTTTCCTTGCAAATTTCTCCCTCAACGGTCACATTTAGACGGCTTTTACTCAGAGACCCTTGGCTCTGATATGCTTAGACAGCTACACTGATACTTGAACAAAGACCCCTCGTCCAGGCTCAAGTTCCCCTCCCGCGTTTTAGCGTAAACTCTCATCTCTCCCGATACACACACTCCATCTGCGATCTCTTCCTGTGCTTTCATCCAACTGTTAAAACAAACTAGATGCTGTCTGAAAACTTTACAGATCTTTGAGCTTTTTCTTGTCAGAGACAATAAAATATAGCAGAAGAAAGCAAGATGGTGACACACTTAAATGTAACTACAGTGAGTCAGAATAAAGGTGTTATAATGAACCACATCAGCCATGTTTCATTTGATTAACCAAACTGGATGGGACATTTCTTACTTCTGACTGGTCATTAAGATTACATTTTGAATTTCATGGTGACTGTATCAATCTGACATGAGCTTTGGTCCAGAGACAATTTCTGATCTTGGATCCTTTTTTGCACGATGGAGCTTTGACCTGTGTTTGACCACTTCAGGGTGAACTGTGTTTACTGTGATTAATGGAATATTAAAGGTAAGACAAAGGTAAAATCACACATTCTTACAGAGGAAGAAAGCAGTGGTTGAAGGAGGCTGTGGTTTCTAACAGAGCGCATGATGTTACAGCCTCATGAGAGACTCTACCTTTTATGCCAGGTCATGATCTGTTGCCAGTTGTCAGTTGCTCCTCCAGTAGTTTTCCAGGCTTTTGTTGCTCCTGTTCTAACTTCTTAGATGTGTTGCTGCCAGCAGATTCAAAATGAGCTCATATTTTCTATGAATGTGTAAAATGTCTCCGTTTCAGCATCTAATATGTTGTTTATGTTCTATGAGAAATAAGATTTAGTCTGTTTTTACTGTTTTTAGGAAACACCATTGTCAACAACTTTCATTATACCACTATATGAACATAATCCATATCACCTTATAAAGGTGCATTCCTGCAACTGGCTTAATGGTGAATGGCTATAAAACAACAGTGATGCCCCCCTAACAGTCTGCTGACAGCGTGCTACATCTGCAGCCTCAGAGCAGGCTGCTTGGCTTTGTTTTGTTCTACATGTGTAATTGTGCTGCCACTCCTCTTGTACTTGCTCTTTCATTTTGTCCACAGGAGAAGCCGAGTTTCCACAGCTTGAAATCTTTAGCTCTTTTTCTGCTTTATAACTGCTAAGCTGTTTTTTTCCACATCACATCTATAAAGGCTTACAATTTATAATCCAGTGGAGAGACCAGCCCAGGCTACCAATCCTTCAGGCTCATAACTAATAATGCATATGAACTGCAGGCTTTATTGAAATCATGAAAATACTGCACACAAATCCTTTAAAACAGGTGCCAAATGCCAGAAAACTCCCACAGGAGAGCTTTTAGCATTAGCTCGGGTCAGTTCAATTAGCATTAGGAGGGCCCAGGTCTCTGATGTGGGCCACACGCTGCAAAGCAAATCCCCCACACCACATATATAGATATAAAACTCTTCTCATCGTACTGTATGTTGAAATGTTAAGGTGAAGTCACTGTGGCATTTAAAAGAAGTTGTCACATCATGTAAATGTTTACAAGGTTATAGGGAGTCAGTGGCTCAGAGTCCAACCAGTGTGTACCCTGCCTCTCGCTTGCTAACGGCTGGCTTCAGCTTCCCACAACCCTGAACTGGACTCCGCTATATAAAAAATGAATGAATAAATCCCTGCATTTTCATAAAATCATTATCAGCCATGCAAACCACAAATTAAGTCTCCTCTGGGTTCATGAGCCGTGCAATGAGTATGCTTGCTGAAGACCACCTTTCCTTCAGGAAGGTGAGAGTGTAGGAAAGGAAGGAAGGAAATTAGCTGCCATCTTCTTAATGCTCTGCTGTTGTTTCAGGTGTAACAGCTGTTTCTTTCTCGGTACATGATCCACTTCATTTGTTTCAGCCTCAACCTCTGTTTAGCAAAACTATAAATAGATGTTATTATCAAGCATCCGGATCAGAATCATCTGCTTTTAAAGCTTCAGTTTGAGACAGTAGTGGGATGAAATCAGTATTTCAGTCATGTTTACAGCATCAAAATTAATTTTCACTCATAATTTATATGATTCATGCATTTCCAATGACTACCTGCTGAAGAACAACACGTTTTATGGAGAAAAAAAAAGGTTTTTCTGTAGAATTTTAGGAATGTGTGTCAAAACATGGAAAAGGAGCATTTATTTAGGAAATAAGAACTCCTGCCTGCAAGTTCAGAACAAAATAAGCATGTGTGCACATTTGTGTTTCTTCACATGATCATATTGTTTCTGTCTTCTAAAATACACACACACACACATAACCCCCCTACCCTGCCAGCCTCTGCCACTACACATATGCACGCAGGCATAGAGGACAAAACAGACTAATTAGTGTCCCTAAAGTCAGTAGATCTACAAGGTGTTGAACTGAAAAGAATAACAACAGTAACAGTATCAGCTCAATAATATTAGGAGTGTGTGAGATGAGTGATTTTTATTATAAAATCTGGAAAGCGAGGCATACGGGCTAAAATTAGGCAAACGCTTGATTGATGATACTTTTACATTAAAATCCATTTTAAAAAATTGAATAAAAAAACATCTTGAATGCTCATGCAGCAGCATCTCTGCGCTTCAGCATCCTCAAAGTGTGAAGATACATATGCATGATTTGGTTTTGCCTTATGCGACCATGTGATTGTCTGAGAGACTATCTTTACTCTCTGATGGCTCATGAGATCTATCATGTGTTCTCTACAACTACGAACGCCTCATAGGATGGTGTGAACATTCAAACGATACACACACACACACACATTTACACACAAGCAGCAAAGTAGGACACCAAGCCAGTGGGCATGAACTGATAACCCCATGATGCTGTGCAGCCGTCTAAGTCCTTCCTGCTTTCATCTCTTCTGTAGTTCACATCCCATCTGGCCATGAACACCATCAAGATGAGATCCAGCATGTTCAGATGACAGTTTGGACATGAAGCAAAGGATGTCGACATGAAAATGACCCAAAGATGAAGCAAGTGGATTTCAGTCGGCATCAAGTTTGTTCTTTAAGTCTGTGACTCCCTCACGGTCAGTAAGGCTGCAGTATTAAACGCCTGTGACTCAAATAATCTCTGCTGCAGCAGGATTTAGAGAGCAAAGTTACTCAGAAAGCATTTACTGAGACACACTGAAAGAAAAGCAGAAATAAATTCATTCTGTCCCGGTTCATTTTCATTCACTTGATGAAGAATGGCAGATTTCTCCATCTGATTGTGAGGAGTCACTGAACTGTTTAAAGAAATCCTCAGAGATAATCACTGTGTTTACACACAACAACAAAGGATGAGCCTACCTTCTAAAACTTCATTGATATTCTAATATGATTACAGGAAGGATAATAAAGCGAGCCATTAAACAGCTTGTACAACATACAACATTTTCCGTATATGAGAGTCCTGTGCACACAGCGAACTGCTGAATTAGCCAGCAGGAGCACTAAAATGAAATGAAATTAATTCTTCAGTATTAATTATGCTCTATAAGATTGAACTCTGGTGCTTGTTGATTATGTGAGCTTCAAGCTGAGTGGACGCCCGCTGGGCACCGCGTGTGATCCCTCCACACACATTAGTTAACATGCCAAAGATGGGTCCAAGAGAACAAAGGGAGAGGTAGAAAAACAAAGGAGGAAAAGGCGACATAAGGATTAGTCAAGGACTTTCAAGGAGACAAAGGGACGGTCAAGCTAAGAAGATGTTTCGTATCATTATCCACGCCACAAACTCCGAGTTAATAAAGCAAATAAAGTCTTTATTTTGGACGAGGAAGAAACTTTTCATCAGGGAGGTCTTGTAAGTTGACTACAGACAGTGATTATGTTTCTCCTGTGTGTGTCAGATCATCCTCTCTTTGAGAAAACTGCCTTTAATTACCAAGGTGCAAAACATCCGTGCTGTGCTTGTTTGTCAGGCACCAGAGACCAAAGTGAGAGGTACAAATTTATCTCGAGTCACTAATGAAGCCGACTTGTTGCATTGATTCCAGGTTAATTCACGAGTTAAGACATCATAATAATACATTCTCCCCAGAATGAACAGGTCTGCCACAGTTTCTGGGCATTTCATTGACTTTAGAAAACAACGACTGTTGCGATGCCAATACATATTTAATAAACTGCACAACCCTAACATTACACTAGCTGCCTAAGGGGCTCCATACTAATAATCAAAATGCTACATTTTTATTAGACTCCGCGCATATGCGTGAGTCATTTCTGTATCATCGGGTGAAGATGATGAGATGCCTCCGCTTCAGGCAGCCAGGCTCGGTTCCTCCCTCTGGATCCTATTAGACTTCATGTCTTCCTTGTTTTCACTGTTGGAACATTTTCATGATTAAATAAGCAACTACAATGTTTTAAAAACCTAAATTAACTTGTTTATGTGCAGATTAAACATGAAGGAACAGGGTATGAATGAGAGTATTGATACTTTGGAGTTTTTCAGTATCTGCCAGTCAAAACAGCATTATAGTCAATACTTACTAAAAATTTGCAATATCACTGTGCTAATATGAAATATGACATGTGCATGTCTTCCATGTCACACGACTGCTGTAGCCTATCAAACGTCACGATGATAATGCTTGATGATAAAGATAATGTTGTGTTTGAATATTTTATTTAATATTCTTTCAAAATAAGATTTACATTATTTAAATATTTACTTTAATCTTGCTTCAATTTAAGGCAAGGCAAGTTTTTAAAGCACATTTCATTTAAAATTAAAAGTGTTTTTTACATAAAGGCATCACAGTAAGGGTGAAGGGTGCAATAAAACAAACTTTACGAAGAAATTGGAGAAATAATATGCATGAAATAAAATTAGTGTGAAGAATTAACAGTTATTTTGATAAAAGGAAGTTCAAACATTTGTTGTCTCTCTGGAGAAGTAGTTATCAGAGGACAACTGAAAGTTTTATATTGTTGCATACAATCATCATGATCATCATCACCCCTAGAAGTGGTGCCTCCTTCTGCTCAGTTAGGACAGCATTAAATACTGTGGGTATCACGGGGGGGCTGGAGCCAATTCCAGCTGACATTGGGTGAGAGACGGGGTACACCCCTGTACAGGTCGCCAGTCCATCACAAGGCCATGGACAGTGATACACTTGACAATTATAACGCATCTAAAACACACAACTTCATGCACTCAGGCGAAGTGTTGCACTCCTCCAGAGAGATGCATCAGTCGTGGATCCTTTATATATTTTCTGGGAGAGAGTACAAAGAAATAGAAGTAACACTTTGCAGTCGTCAACCTTTCTAAATCCAGGATGCTGTGACAGTGTTAACGTGCACTTTACTTGGACTTAGGCCAGCTCAGAGAAAGTCCTTGCACCAGAAAATGTGGGCTCTTCCATGCACGACCAGTTAAATAAGATAGATATACAGAGAGAGGAGAGGCTTCTCATGTACGGACAGGATGAATACTTTAGACACAAACTATTCAGGTTGTGAAACAGCAGCACAGATGGAAGAAACAAAAACAATCAGGTGGAGAGAAATAGACAGGCATGTTTATGATAAGTGTGTGTGTGTGTGTGTGTGTGTGTGTGTGTGTGCAGGGGTTTAAGCTGCTGGTGGGTGGATGCTGTGATGTTCAATATTGCATCGGCTGCCCCTACAACACATTCATTAGTGTGCGTGGACATTCACCTGTGGGCGGATGACTCTCTCGATGTTCTTCAGGGCCGTATCAGGGGAGGGGGGCGAGCAGTCTGGTGTGGGCCCTGTTGAGCAGTTGTCATGGTTACTGTGCTCCCCCTCACTCAGCGGTACATGGGACAAGTGACCTTGGAGAAGAAGGAAAGTGTGAGAAGGAGCCTGAGAGACAGTGAAGGTATTTGTTTGGTTTTTATTGTATTGCAAAACAACAACGTGATGACAGAGTCTGAGCTTCAGTTAATCTGGATGCTTCCCATTAAAAAGATAAGAATGTGGGAAACACACGAAGACCTGCAGCTTTCATGGCTTATTAGGTTGTGTCGGGTGTACATGCAGACAATAATAATGAGATTAGGATAGAGGTTTTATGCTTTTAACTTCTTCTGTGCCTTTTAGCCCTGTTTGGATAGACTGTGTCTGTATACTGATGTCATGATCAGACAAGAACTGCATGTGAATTTATCATACGAGTTCAGCGCAGCTTTGAACGCAGAGCGGAGATAACATCTAGGTCAAGCATCAAGTCTCGATGCTTGTTATGTATCTATTTATGTTTTCGTTCTGGGTACACGCTAAATCAGGAGTGTCCAAGTCCGGTCCTCGAGATGTACTATCCTGCAGCTTTTTGATGCATCCCATATCCAACGCACTTGAATCAAATGGCTCAATCCTCTTGTAGGAGACATATAGGTGAAGTAGATAGTGTGTGTGTAGGTGTGTGCGTTGTAGAGGTGATTCACGTGGGAGTGGGCGTGTACAGGCACGGAAGTGTATAAAGGTGTGCACTCAC
>JBAMHV010000025.1:15813318-15833942 GCA_037177535.1 Pseudomugil gertrudae
TTGAAGGAGAGATCCTCTCCCAGGACGGACAGGCAAATGTGCCTAGGACTGTTATCACTTAGCTCATCTACATTCTACAATAACAGTTCAGGTTTATAGCCTGCAGCAGGTGGTCACCATCAGAAGACAGAAAATGAAGCCGGACATTTCCATGTTTATTCTCATTTACCTTAACTTACAAACATGCGGAGGAGGCGGGGCCAGAAGAGCTCTCCTCATTACAAATAATCCTCGTCTGACGCATGTAATAAAATTAATTTGTGTTTATGTGACACACTGCCATCCCCGCTTGTTTGCTGGGACAAATATGTGTTTATATATTTATTTTTAAAATGTCCTCGCAGACAGTGTACTGCTGCTTATTCATTTCTATCTGCCGCGCAATGAATTCTGGGTGATTGTAGACGTGAAGGATACGTAGCATGTACACTTATTTTGAGCTGATTCAGCCCAAAACGAAACGCGCATTTGAAGTGTGGATCAGAAGTACACTTGGAATTGGGACAGCACTTGGCGCGCCAGTATGCAGTCTACAAATCCAGACTTTGAAGTGTGCTGTCTCTGAATTGAGACGCAGCCTATGTAGGAGAAGTCAGCAAAGAGCGTTGTGGTGTTCTTCTGCTGCTGTTTTTAGGAAGATTGTAAACAACTTTATAGCAATAATCTACCACTATCAACCAGTGTTAAAACAACAACTCTAAACTCAGTACTAACCACAAGTGGATGAACTGACTCAACAACTATGGCACGTAAAAGACACGTGGAAGTATGAGGACGCGTGTATATGACAATGTTTAAAACGCTCGTCCCCATTTACGTCCACAGGGGGACATAAATGAGCCTTAGCATGCAGCCAACAGCATTCTGCACATCAGTACAACACCCGTTCAAAGCTGCTGAAATCATTTATAAAGTTTGCAAAGGGCAGAATATCGAGCTTGCTGTGGAAGTCACTAATTATACATGCTCGCTCGCTTGTGGTGTAAATTGATCAAATCAAGGCTCTTTCAATCATTTTAAAACATACACGCCATAATCAAAGATTCATTTCTCAAACCAGTTTCATGGTCTATGAGGATTTTTTTAGGTTTCTGTTAAATGTAGCCGTTCGCTCTCAGAGTTCGGATAGAGTCCACTATGTGTTACCTTGTTTCCTGTTTAGTTTAGCAGAAATGATTCATTGTTGTGTTTACGTCCTAGTTCCCTGTTTTACCTGCTTCTGAGAATGCAGTGCTCCTCATCTGCCATCAGTCCCTCGGCATATTCAGCCCAGTTTCCCATGTTTTTTGCCAGATTTTTGGCAAAAAGGAATAAACACACTTGTAGGTTGCAGTATTAATAAAACAAGATGATTTACAACACATCTCTCATATTATTTCCCACAGACAGAGCTTTCAGACCTAATTCTTATTTAAAGGAGGGATATTTTTTGCAGTGTAATGCACCACATCTCCTCATTTCCTTCTCATCTCAGTCACTCTTCCCTGCAATGTTCCTGCATCATCACATCCTTCCTGTCAGTAGCAGACAGAGAGAGACTGACTCACACTCATGTCCAATTATCCTGACATGTGGCTGGACTCAGAGCAGGAAGCCAGGATTTTCCTTCCTGCTGCATCACAGATTCATTTCTGTAAATGTTGGAGTCCGGGTTAAGCCTCCAACTTCATCTGCTGAATTTCTAATCTGCTCACACTTTTACTTACAGGCAACAAGACGTTGTGTGCAGCCTGCAAGGGTTCATGATGCAATTGAAGTCAATTTCACCTGTAAGGTGGAAATGCAGCAAGCTGCCTCTCTCATGCGGCCAGGTAACGGCATTCAGAGGGCTGAAAACAAAACACAACACCCACACAGCTCACTTGCGTCAGTCGAGCAATTTTCCACCAGCAGACACTTAAACCGACATAAAACAACTGTCCCTGTGCTTCATGCACACATTTCAGCCTCTAATTGGCAGCTGAACTCTCCATTATCTGGTAGCCAATCACATCCAAGATACAGCCAATAAACAAGGGACAGGACACACACACGCAACTCTACTACCTCTCCTGGCTCCAGTTGTTGATTGGCAGGAGGTAAGGAGGGAGGTGTCACAAGCAAGACAGTTCCTATGGTAACATACAGGTGACTCACCAACCAGGGATGCAGTTACCCTGACAACCTGCGGTGTGTAGCTTTTCTATGAGAGCCAAATAAAAAGGAAAAAAAGGACTGTGGGTGTTTGTTGTGGTGGGTGTTAGAGTAAAAAACAGCAGACTGAACAAGTGATGAGCAAACAGAATCCACGAGAGGCCAGAGAGTGAAGGATTAGATCACACTAAATCCACCTGGGAAATCTTATTGGAAGTCACTGGAAAGGTAGTTTAAAGGATTTCTGCTTCCAGAAAAGGTGAGTGATGAAAACAATCTGGAGGAGCTGTGAAAGCAACCGAGGAGTTTTCGCAATGCTATGCAATGGCCGAGCCAGTCACCTGACCTGACTCCACTTGAGCATGCGTTTGACTTGATGAAGACAAAACTGAAAGGAAAATGCTCCAAGAACAAGCGGGCACTGAAGACAGCTGCAGCTGAGGCCTGGAAGAGCATCTCCAGGGATGAAGGCCAGCCTCTGGTGATGTCAATGCCTTCTCCACTTCAGGCTGTAATTGACTGCAGAGGATTTGCAACCAAGTATTAAGAAGTGAAGGTCTGATTTATTCCTTAGTGTGTCATTACTTTTGGTCCCTTTTAAAATAGGAAAAAACACAAATAGGAACTGTTGTAATTCCTACATCGTTCACCTGATTTAGATGTGAATACCCTCAAATCAGTCTGCAGTTTCAGCACATCTTCTATTGCATTGTGTGGTTCAAAATATAAATACTGTGTTGATGCTGCAATACCTATGGACCGGTCTATAGCCAGTTAGTTCCCTTTTATTTCAGGATACGATGCTTCTTTGTGACTTTGATGCTCTTTTTTTGTTGGCCTTTTCATTTTCTGTTAATGTCTGGTTATAAAGTAAAGTCAACCCAAGAATAACAAAGTTTAGGAAAGATTAAGCCTCCCATTAAAGCAGTGCAAGTATTATTCAGCTTATTTTCACATCCGTTTATTAAAGCACTACATGTAATTTCACAATCCAAACGGCTCTCAGGTGGCCCGTTTCCTCTCTTAAAGTTGTAATAATTGCATCATTCAGATGAACCGCTATGCACAGATCTTCCCTAATACAATTATTTTAATCTTTAAAGGTTTAAATGCGTCTATAAAGATCCTTAATAAACAACGGAAAAGAACGAGTAAAGATGGCAATAATGCAAATGATGATGATAATTAACTAAACTGGTTCAGTCCTACAGTGTGTGTGTGTGTGTGTGTAGTTTGGACCTAATCCATTTTGATGCTAGAGGTTTTTATTTCAAATAGTCACAATGTGCATGTTTTCTTCAAAGGTACCACTGGGTTTCATCCTCTTCATCAAACAGTTTGAGCAATTTAGCAGGATTTACTCCTGCAAGCTAATCTCAGAGGGTTTAAATTAACCTTCATAACTGTTTGTCTAAACAAATAGGTTTAACTGACTGAATAAAAGGCACATTTACTTAATTAACCCCGTTTTAATCATTCTGAGTAAATTTTGTGGTGCATTTATCACGTCTCATTGGACATTTATCATCCATTCAACATTTAGACTCATTGAAATTTTGCGCAGATAAATAAAAAAAAGATTTTTTATATTATAATTTTAACATAGCGAATCATCTGTAACATGCCCAAAACCACCAAAACAAGAATAAATGTTTTAAAAAGAAGGCGTGTTCTCATAACGGGGTAGTCTTGCTTCTCCTACCATTGCGTGGACACGCGTTGAGCCGGTGGTTGATATCGAGGGAGCTGGGTTTGCGTGTGACGGCGGTGGTCACAGACTCATACGGGTTGTCTTCGTCTTCAGGCAGGAAAACGTCCAGCGATGGCGAGGCGATGATCTCCACTGAGCGCTTTGAATCCTACACAGGAACAGAACCAAAACGGGGATTTTGGCATCTTTCTGGAACATGTTGCCGATGTATCGAGTACATTTACTTACACCTTTCCCCTCACCAGCATAAGGACTGCTTGTCCTGTTTAAAACACCAGATGTGTATTGTTTGTACACTAATAGGATCATTAAATATGCACTGGTTTCATACTAATCAATCATGCCATCCATCTGGCTCATACACAATCAATCATATTGACAAATGGTAGCAAGAACATAAATTAGTTCACATACTTAGTCATGAAAACCAAAATATGACCCTAAGATGTAATAAGCCAAATGTGCACTAAAGGGCATAAAAAGGACAAATGGGGTCTTCTGGGTCAGAGGCGTCCATCTTTGTTTTTCTTTGCTGTTGCCCGAGGCGTCTCATTCAAAAAACAATTAAACACAGCGCAATTATCAGTTCAGCTCAAGGCGATCATCCAAGCTGAGCCTGGCCAAGCCATGTGGATTACCAAGAAAGGTCAACATTGTCTTTTATAGAGAGCTGGAATTAGTTAAAGCTTTCCTTCTTTTAAAACCGCTGGGGGACTTCAGTTGTTTATTGTTACTGTGATAGATAAGCGAGGTTTACCTGGAGCGTTTCTTTGGTAGAAAGGGTTTCATGTAATCTGATAAGTGAGAAAAATCCTTTGGTAAGATTTTATTTTCAATCTGGAACCTTAAAAAAAACACGATGCAAAGGGTTTACATCACTTCATCAATAGATTAAATGGCTGACGATCCATCTTTGGCTCAGCACAATAGCCTCAGGGTCTGTTGTCATCACATGGTTTGCGTGGATTTAGAAAACAGTGGACAGAGAAAGTAACTGGTGGGAAAACAGGCGTACATTCCCAAACACAAGGGCAACAGGCTGCAAAATGTCATGATTAAAATCTGAAAACAGGATCTATTTGGTCCCTTGATAAGAGATAAGAGGAAGTAAAGGGAAAAAAGAATAACAGTGATAAATATGAAAATAAGTGAATAAATCTGAAAACGTTGTTTTGTTTCAGTGTTTACAACCCACGTGCATCCTTCCTGAGGCCTGTACTCCAAAGCTGGATTTGAACTCTGCTGGGTTTTCTGGACTACGATGCTGGTTCACTTCTTACCAACCTGTATCACCGCAGCAACAGATGCTGAATGGCTACTCTGCTCCAGAGCAGGTCATGTTCTGGGTAAGACATCAGCAAGTTCAAAAGCGCCACCTCCTGACCAATCGGATGTCATGAAAAAGTGCTGCTAGATCCACTGGGGTCTAATGCCACAGCCCCTCTATCAAAGGGTGACTCATTGTGCCGACTCCTCTGCAGGAGTATAAGCCTGAGAGGGAGGACCACCCCTGTCTTCTTTGTGTCACTTTTTTTTTTCCTGTGGGCTGCAAACAGCATCAGATGAACCTCCTTTCATCCACACAACAGATCCAGTAATAAAACCTCGTCACTGACCGCTCTGAATCATGTTTACTTGCTCCCAAGTCCTTTTCACTCCACTGGGGTTGCTTCTGAATTGGAGGTTAATAATAGTGATAATTCTTTTTCACACATGACATCACCACTGAGTTATGGAGCACACACCTAGCCGTGCATTCATGGTGGAGGAATTTATATTGCAACACATAATGCGCTCATATGAGAGCAGATTCTTTAAAGATCTGGGAAATACGATGTAAATAAAGCATTCCCAGTAATGTTTGTGCTGCAATACGATGATCTGAGTGCTGTCAGTTTATATTGTTCCACTGATTATTATTAGATAACATGACAAAGTTACATATCAACAGAGTCAGCAGTTTTCTGTATTCCTTCCTGCTTTTGTTGCAGCAACAGTGTTGCTTTCAACCTGAATTATATTTTAAATTCTTTGTATTTTAGAAGAATGATAGTCTGCTCCTCCATGGTAAAGTACGCTGCTCTGCAGGTTTCCTCCATGTTTGCGATTAGTCAGAACTTTAAAACACCACCCCTTTTATGTGAACGTGCACTGGTTTTAATGGGAAACCCCTAGGTTGCTTTGTAAGGTAATAACCAGCGTCATAGTACGACTCATAGTACGGTATTGATACTGCAACACCTTCACTGCCCTTTAGGTGTAACTTTTCTTTAAACGATTTCTTCTTTGTCAGATCCTTTTAGGAAACGTCAGATTTAGGATCATATGTAGATAAACAGGTAAATGGAAGGATTCTCAGACTTTGCTTCTGAAGCTTCCAGAAAGTTACTGCAGGAAGCCTCATTGTCACTGAATGGTATATTAAACAGTTCAATACTGTTGTTTTGCTTCAGTCATTATTGGTAATGTGTAAAATGATTACATTTTAAAAAAGAGCTCATTGTGATACTCTAAAAGCAGAGACGGTTGGCTCAGAACATCACCACCATCCATGGTGGAAGACTACAGATACCTGGGTGCCATTTTAGACAGTTTTCTGAGATCCCCAGGAAATGAGGAAGCTGAATTCCTCTGGAGATTACAAAGGAATTTTTGTCACATCCTAACACTTGTGCATTTAAAGTGTGCCCACTTTTTAATCCATCTTTTGGTTTGACTCCCATCAGCCTGCAAAATCAGACGTGCTTGTTTTCATTACACCTGCACTAAACTCATTGGGCATCCTGCTGAAGCTCTCTCTGCTCTTAGCGAACAACGAACCTTGACTACCTCACACATCATGCCTCCAGGGTTTTTTTGGCTTGCACAGGACGCAGACTGCACTGTCCAGGATGCAGGACACATAGGAAGACAGTCGCCTTTGTCCCCACATATGACTCATCCCTGAAAATTTCACAATCTGTCCCTTCCCATAATGGCTAGAATTCTTATATAAGCCATTTTCATCTGAGAGTGGATCCGGTGGCCTCAGGAGCAGCAATTACTGTACTACAGGTAACTACTTTGAGCTGTCCTGTACATGAAAGGTGCTATATAAATCAACTTGCCTTGCCTTACTTCTACTTTGTTTTGTCAACATTGGTGGTACAAATATGGCAACTACCACGTACGCCGACAGACCCGTGGTAAGTAGATAGGAATGGTTTGATAATGAAAATACAACAACTGTTTTAGTGAAGTGATTACACCCATTAGGCTTTGATTTTGTGACACGCTGCACTTTAAAATGTCTTGCAGCATTCTGACTAAAAGGATCATTAAGATATTCATGTCAGGTATGTCTCATTAGATTTTTATGCAATCCTTTCTGGGTCCTTCAACAGGATTTCCGACTGAAAATATTTACAACTCTGGCGACAAGCTTTAGCCTCAGAGGGAGCGCCGAAGCCCAACAGGTCTCTTATCACTGGGAAAGAATGAAAAACAGTAGTGACACATGTGAAGCAGGAGAAAAGGTCAGAAAGCAGAGCAATGTTTCAGCTGTTAAGACAAAACATTTCTTCTGATCGCCTGTTTTTTTTCCCATACCACACTTTATCATCCCTGGGGTGTCTCCTGGCAACCTGGCTAGGTGGTAACCATCCTAATAGGATCAGTGGTAAACTAGCAAGAGGTTGTGTGTGTGTGGTTACCCCTACGCTTAGCATCAATTCAAATGCATTTCTCAACTTTTTGACTCCATCTAACCTCCATTCTTCATTCAACAGCCATCATTCTTCTTGTTGAGATCTGCAACTACATTACCCACACTGCACCAGGCCATCAATCGAGCACTGAGCTCCTAAAATCAAATAAATCAATTTGGCTGATGGGGCGATTAGTGCCTTTTTTCCCTCACTCTCTGCAGTCGATCTGAGATTTATTTCCCACAGCATGTAAAAAAACGGCCTAGAAACTCAAAGTACTCGTTTCTTTTTCTCTCCCCTTTATTTTCATCAGCGCTCAATTAGATCGCCATAAGTGGCTAATGGCGAACATTTGGCCTGTATGCCTTCACTCCACATGTGGGCTGGGCTCGACTGCAACTCACTGAGCTGAAGGAAAGGTTTATTCTGCTCAGAGTGAAGCAGAATAAAATACATTTTAAGGAGATAAAAACTCTTTTTTGGGTTACAAAGCTCAAAAAAAGATGGAAGAATATTTTCACGTTATTGTTTATTAAACAATTTTAAAACGCTCAACACACCACAACCATCAACAACTTTGTCTGACACTGAGACGAGAGGATTATCTACACACATTGTAGTTGTTTTTGGGATTTCATACGACTGGAGGCATTAAATCAGCATGTGACCTCGTCTCGTATCAGTCATGGCAGAATCAGCTAAATCGTATCAAACTTGTGATTTAAACCTTGACCGAAATGTTTATTTTGCACTGAAAGTTCTATTTTCCAATTTAATAAATCTCATTTACACCTCAATTTAACTTCCCCATCTCTTTCAGCATCTGTAACTGGTGATCTCTTTGCTAATGCTAGCAACCTGCAGGCTCATTGTTTAGCATTTGGGCTTGGTTTTCCACAGATTAATCTTTCCCTGACAGATTACACATCTTCTTGTTCTTTCCTGGTCTCTCCAATAGCTGTCAAGCTCATAATTACAAGACTGAGGTCTGTCATGTGCTTGTACTTTTCTGTTTTTTTCCTCCTCATCACCTAAACTCCAGTGCGCCTCCATATTTATTATCACTAAACTTGCACAAGCTTGGCTGCTCTAGTCTTTAAAAAAACATTATTGTATGGAATTGATGGAAATAGATGGAAATTTGTACTTTACTTTGAAAGTCCGTGTTGGGACGTGTTTGTTTCATTCCCACGGATACGGAAGCATATGACTTCTCTAAGCAGTCTGGGTGTGAGCTTGTGTGTCCCATCTGGCTCACCATTCGGAAGGAAATGCACTAGATTGCTTTGTGGCACGAAGGTGGAAGAGGGTTTTGTTCTTCCAGGCAAATGAAGATAAAGCTGAAGCTACTCAAAGTGAAAAGAGACTTAAAAAAGCAAGAAGCTTCAGAGTTAATAGGATTTTTACTCCATTATGAATGATTATCACCATGAAATGAAGCTAAAAAGGACCCCAGTTATCTCAAACAAGGTTTTATGTGATACGCAAGAACTCACACTTAAATAAAAATCATACTGATTAAGGAACTGCACCTGAAATTAATTCTAAAAGGTCAAAAATGATGTGCAGCTCAAATGAATTCCTCATTATGTGCTTCATTCATCATTTCATTTCTGCATCATCTCCCACTGATCCCTTCTTCCGAACTCTTCACCTTGCACCTACACAACCAGAGAAAGCTTCATAGCTAATAACTAAAATGCATTAACAAAAGTAAAAAAGAGAGGGAGCACGGTTTGATAATAGGACACCAGGATCCAAGGCAGCACTTACGTCGAGCTTTGTGTCATCACACGGAGATGAGCATGAGACAGAGAGCGGGAAGAGGAAAATGAGTTCGTGCTGAGGAAGGGAAGCAGAGGAAATGGGAGTGAAGTGAGTTCAGAGCAGGGATTTCCTCACGCAAACGTAGGAAAGACACATGACTGGGAAGCAACTGTAGACAGAAAACCGGATTTTTAAGGAGGGCAGAAAAATAAGAAAATAAACCTGAAACTGGTCTTTTCTTTTGCTTCAACCAGCAGCACCTGATCCTACGGATGAAACTAATCCAGCTGTGGGACAATAACTTAAGCCACTGTACCTGATATCTTGAGAATATCCTCACTGCTACTCCTGCGTGACCCAGAAATGGTCGAAAAACTTCCAAACGTGGCGGAAAAAGCTTCACGCCGTCTGATATGAGCAGAGCCTCCAACAAACAACCTCTCTCGGTCTTCCTTCATTTCCCTCCCTCCCTCTATCTTTCAGGCCAGAGATAGGACAGAGAAACTTGTGTCTGAGCTGAACAGGAAGAGCGCGGACAAACAGAGGCCTCCTCTGGCCACTAATTAGCAGGTCGTATGCAGCTCCCGTCCCACTGCAGAGGCCAGATTAAACGTCTCAGAGTGTGACGGTGCCTGCACATGTGACTATGAAGCGGTTTGTGGTTATATCTGTGTGAAAAATGCAGCCTGGCTGCAGTAGATACACGTACAGGATTGTTGTGTGTGTGATCATGTGACATCTATCTTTTCTTTTTTCAGCTTGCTCCTGTTTTACAGTTTGGCTGGAGATCTGTGTGCACAGGACTGATAACCCAAAAAGGAAATGTACTGATGCTCCGGTCACATCCGATAATCTATCTTTACTGTCTTAAATCCTGTGACTAGTTCAGTCTCTAAATGTTGTTAAAGTCACAATCCAGCCCCTCCACACATGTACACTGGGTTCGAAGGCCATCAGATATGAATAGAGGCTGTAATTTGCTGGCATTTCCTCATGGAGACTATTTGATTAGAGAAAAAAGGAGGGGGGACACCATCGAGCACAATGGACCCTCAGAGGGACTCAATGAGTTGGGAGAGCTCTTGTCAAGGAGGACCGTACTGAGGGGAAATTACCCTCCTTCCCTAGAAAATGCAGGACATCACAATGTGACTGAGCAGCTAATCAAACTAATGCGTTCTTTCATTATTGACAATAATAGTACATCATCCTTCATGCAGCATGAGACGCTGAAGGTTGCCAGACTGTCAGAGATCATACTCAACTCCTAAATATACGCTGAAGTGTATTTCTTGCACTTTAGCCAGATTCCCTTTAGATTGTTGCAAGAAAGTGAATTAACTGACCCTAAACCCTGAAGCGTTCCTTACAGGAACAGCAAAAGTGGAATAAACTTTGTAGAGGGAAAGCTGAGGACAGAGGATTAGATAAAATGGGGAGAAAAAAAGGTGCAAGTTGGTCGATGCAAGCAGGGATTGCATTGCACAGCTGGGTCGCCCTCATTGGCTGGTTAATCCTGCAGAAATCAGTTAACTGAGACACCCATGGGACACGCGCAGAAAATAAAACCCTTTATATTCTCAATTATAGCTGTTGTACTGAGCAAAGCTCAACGTGTGGCTTTCCCAGGCCCACATGCTTAATCCCACAGATATGGCAACCGGCTGGTGCTGGAGTTATGTTGCTTAAATACAAATACAGTTAAAACGGTGTGGAATAGTCTTTTTATGATGTACACACGAGACAATTTTAAAAATGAATGAATATCAACTAATAACAGTTTATATTTGTACCATTTCATAAATATTTACTACAATTTTACAAAAACTGCACATCGGTTTGGACCCATATCACTCAATCCTCATTACTTTATCTTTTCATCCAGTTCTGGATCGTTCTGAGAAATTTGATTAAAGCGAAGTAGCAACAGCAGGAAAACTTTCCTCCTCAACCTATTGAGCACAACGTTATTTGCTCCCACAAAAGAAATTCCAGTAAACATAGCTCAAATGCCAGAAGGAATCAAATATTCAAAGCCGGTGGGATTAAGCTGCAGCTTGGAAACATGTCTAATAATTCCTGGAAGTGCCATGACTTTCACAGTGTCTCCATTTACAGCCACTGTGAGCACTTAAACTCCTTCTTAAGGCATTTTTAAGCCTCTATGGCTCAGCTCTGTCCATCAAAATAACACATTACCTCAGCCAAGGCAGAGGTCACGTTGGTTTGTCTGTGTACTGGATGCAGGCTTTTTTATTTTACAGAAATCATCATTATAGTGAAATCATTTCCCCATTAAAACTTATAACTGTGATGATTGGAGGCACAGAGGTGAGGTGTGGACCCAAATGCAAACAGGAGGCAGCAGGAATGCAGATAAAAATGATTTATTGAACCATGAGGACTATGACTATGACAACTACAACTACAGCTATGCCTTAAGACTAATGAAGACAACTACAACTAATGAACCCGCAACTACAACTGAACACCCAAAGACTAAAATACCAACTGAACTAAACAAGACCCAGGTGCACATAATTCAAATTAACACATATGAAATCAATTAACCAAATAAAATTAGAGCAATGCCAGAGAGGTGTTGCATGTGTCTCTGTTCTAGTTCCAGCTAAAGTCTTGCTCTAAAGACCTGGTCATTACTGAGGAAGTAGGTGTGTATTTGTAGAACAGTGGAGCTAGACACAGCATGGAGATCATTCATGTTTCTATACAAAAGAAGGATAATTTTAATCCACTAAAGACAACCAATGCTCCATAGCAGATCAATTTTCCATACAGGTGTTACAGCAAAATCTGTGACTCATTTTATTTTGTGACTGCAGGGGGCGCTGGTCAACATTTTGAAGGATTTCTTTTTTTTACAAATAGAGTAAGGCTTGAAAACACTTACAATATGATATATGAGAAACTATTTTTTAGTCACTCAGTGGAGAAATTGTAATCTGAGATTTTTGTAACTCATATGTGAGGCTCACATGTGTCAGAGTGACATAAGTGATGTGTATGGAAGCGCCCCCTGTGGTCACACATTTTGTTGTAACACCGGCAAGTGGTCCAGCCAACAAAACAGCAGTTACAGATTAGACATCATGTGTTTCTCTGACTGCTCATGCTGGAGTCTGATGGGTGTCACGCCAGAAAAACTTTATTTATTAAGCATTTTAAAACAGTAATGACCAAAGTTCTGAACAGTCAGCATAATAAGAATACAGAAACATCTCAAATAACTGTAAAAACATATTTAAACAATGTAAAATAGGACAACAAAAAATTAAATGACTGAAATTTCTGCTTGTTGCTTGAAAGACCATGTGTCTGAATGTGCAGCCCATGTTTCACTTATCATGTCAAGTCACTTCTCCATCTCTGCACGTAGCAAAGCAAATTTAGGTTCTGGCTCAAGAGCATCAGAAAGTTTGTATACTAAATCTAAAGGACTAATTTCCTTCCACGAGTGGGTTTCTTAGAAGTTTCTCTCCCACTTCCTGTTTACGTCAAGAACAACACGATATCTGGAGTCTGAATTCCAGCGAGATGTCGAACCAAACACACACAAACAGACACATGTACTCAAAGGCAGAAAATATGTATAATCTATTTTAAGAGGACGGTTATTAAAGCAGTTATTAGTGTGTGTGTGTGTGTGTGTGTGTGTGTGTGTGGGGCAGTCGATAGCTGCAGGGTCTGCAGGGCATAAAGACATTAACAAGCAGTAACTGTAAGAGCTGTATTATGTCCTGCTGTGGTGACAGAAAATGGAAAAAAAAAAAACTAAAAAAAATTAGATGATCAGACTGATTGGTTTCTTTTAAAATAATTTCCGTTATAAGCTAATTCACTGAATAATAAACAGCCTAAAAATACATTTCAAACAACAGATCCAAAACAACTTAACCTCAAATGAGGGTCCAAGAAAAAAATGTCTCTATCAGTTACTTCCTTTAATTTTCTTTAATTAGTCATTTGGCTTGTAATGACAGAAGAAAATGGGAGGAAAGCTGATTTCCAACAGTTCGAATTGGCTTTTAATTTATTTGATTAATTCCAAACGGTGTCAAATCATTGTTCAATTATGTCCTGACATTAAATATGCACCTCTGAAAAGCTCCAGCCAGAGATTTGTGTTTGGAAACAAAACATACAGCTCAAAATGATCCAAATATCCATCCATTCATCCATTTTCTACATATTATTCCCTGAACGGGGTCGCGAGGAGGCTGGAGCTAATCCCAGCTGACATCAGGCGAGAGGCGGAGTACACCCTGGACAGGTCACCAGTCCATAACATGGCCAACACACAGAGACATAGACGATATGACACTCAGTCACACCCAAGATGCATGTCTTTGGACAGTGGGAGGAAACCAGAGTACCCAGAGAGAATACACGCTAACACGAGGAGCAAATTCCACACAGAAAGGTCTTTATTATTTATTTTAAACCATTTTATTTATTTATTTTTCACTTCATGAAGTTTGTGTCACTACTAGCAGGTTGGAGCCTTTTTCTAAATAAAAAATTCTTTAATTCATGGTGTCATTGGAAACTTTCCTCTGAGATTTAGCTCCACATTAGCATGATATCATCACATAGTATGTGGTTTGATCAAGACCTCCCAGACCATTCACCCAAAGCATTACACTGAAGAGCTAAGACTTCCACCGTGACTCCTGACTGGCAGCTGCACAGGGCATTTAGACACCAATGCACACAGACCATAAAACATGACAAACCGCTGCTACAAACAACAGCTACTCAGCAATTCTAAAACAACACCATAATGGTGCTTTCAGTTAACAAACATTTTCCAAAGCTGCTAAAGCGCAATGTATTTCCTTTTCATTGATTCTCCCCATTCATCTGCTTCTGCTACTGGCTGACCGTCAGCAGGAAACAGCCATCTGTTATTACGAACTGCTGCACATCCATGATGAGAATATCTTCTTCCTTCACAATCCAAAACAGTGCTTTATTGAATTAAGATCTGGTAACATGAAACAAAACTAAATCTGTATAGGTGGATGTTCACCGCACCAAGCAGGAACAAACCCGCTCGTCTTGCTGGGTGATGACAGAGACTTCTTTATGGAGCAGTCACATTAAAGCTGGGATATTTTAAGAAGGAAAAGTTGCTGGGAACTAGGAGTTGTATGGATTTCCAATTATTGGAGATAGAAAAAGGAGAAGAAGGAAAAAAACTCTGTTTCACCTCCTGCTCCTGTCACATAAGTAGAGACGAGGAACTGCGTAGTTCATGAAAAGTGCAGCCGAGGTAGCAGCATTTTTAGGTCTGATCAAGGTGTCAGAGAGGGCCAGAGGCTTAAGAGATAAGTGAAAAGAATCGGCAGCATTAAAATAGCTTTGTTCACTGCAGACTGGCAGTCTCTCAACCCAACAGAGAAGAAATCTGTGGGTGGATTTTGCAGCAAATACGAGCAACGCTTCTTTTCTTTCTAGCATGTAGCGCAAACGACTGGAGGTGGATGGCTAAACAAGAACAATGGCTAAAAAAGGGTTTCACACAGGTAAAATGATGCTCTTTACCAAAGGACAACTGAGCATGACTTTATATCTCAAAAATGAATGACAAACACATGACTAACTAAACATGACTAACACCTAGTTTGAAAAGCTGTAACCCAGATGAAGAGCTTCAGCTTGTTGTAAACAGCTTCCAAAGCTCTCTGCATGATCTCTGTCCTCTCAGAAACACCAGCCTTAATGATCCTTAAGGGCTGTCATTGGTCTCTGATCTAAAGATGCGCCAATGCAACCAGTCCCCACCACCCACCCAGTTTTTATCCCGGGCTGTAAACTGTAAAGGGGAGCTAAGACTCAATAGGGGAAATGTCACCAGGAGGTCTGAAGGAGATGGAAGAAGTAAAAACAGGAAGGAGACTTTGAGACGCATGCGGCACTCTGACACACCGATGTCAATGGCATATATGATTCCTCAATGATGGGCATCTCACGTCTAACATCTCATGAATTTCTGTGTTGCCTGGCAACCCTACCAACCTCTGGGTTAATCTTTTTCCTGCATTTGTGAATTATCTTTCTCCTCTCCCTGTCTAAATTCTACTTTTGAAGTTTAAATAGATTTTCTTTAAATAAAGAAAAGCTGAGCTTGGAGACGGAACCACCACACACTATTTACCAGAAGCTTCCAGCTTTCACGTGGCGATGGTGGGAGGAAACCTGTGGATGGTGACGAAATTTAGGATAAGCTTGTTTAAGCAGCTACACATTCCCTGGTGTGCACACAAATACCCACGTAAAACACATGAACAAACATGTGACAATCTGTATGCTGGAATTATTAGCTTACTTTTCCAGATAATCTAACAAGGACAAACATGTGTGTACACAGTGTTTGTGTTGTATCTCAGTGTCCAGCATTTAAACAATACCTGACATAATGGCTTAAAGGGCTGACATCATTGGCCTCTTAGAACTTTTCCTAACCTCTACAGACATTTAAAGTTTGATTTTAAATTATTGTTTCACCCAAAATTTTGTGTTTTAGCACCTATATTTAACCAATAACACTACAGTCCATGCTCAGCACAGACAATCTGCCCCACAATGGTAACAAATAGCTGCAAAACTAAAGAACTGAGCAGCTGAAGTGTTGGAAAGAAGCTCATTTTGATAAATTTTGAATTGTGATGTCCTTAAAAGTCATAATTTACTCAAATTAATGTTTTAAAATCATGCTGAAAATTGATAATATGTTGATGATGAGCTGCCATGGTGGTGTGATTATGAAGGTTGCATTAACTATGACCAGTAAAGATTTAAATTAGCCAAGAGCTTTGGTGCTAAGTAGGTGTAGAAAAACATGCAGAGACTAAATGGGTTTTGTGTGAAACCCTTAAAGAAATAAACTGAGGTCCAGCTCTACCTCTGCCAGCTTAAGCTAGCAGATCATATTGCAGTATGAACACGCTACATCATGAGCTTCAAACAGGGGTCTTTCTGGGTTCACTCCAGGTACCACGGCTTTCCAGAACGATTCATGCAGGACAGAATTAACAGGCGTTTGCTGATGTTATAGAATGAAAGAACTCAGAAGGAACAAGAGTTTCAACTTCAACTGAATCCTTAAACATATTCTGTTCGTTCAAGTGTTTCTTTCATCAGTGAGGGTGCTGAGTATTAGCCGGCCAGTAGAAAACACAGAGTAAAGACGATCGATAGAGGTCAACACTCTGTGGCCGATGAAAGATAAACATAACAGACGGGGGTATAGATAGATTCAACATGGATTATTGAGACAAAAATGGCTGCAGCTCAGGGTTTTTGTCAGGTTCTCGTCTTCAAAGTGAATGAAACAGGGTTTTTCTGTATCTTAGTTACAGCTTTGTTGGTTACACTCAGAAGTGTTTAAAGTCAGGTTGGAGCAGAGTAATAATGATTATTTATGTGTGTGGCCTTCCAGGACTGGAGCTGGGACTAGCCTGGTCTAACGGTTACCATGTAATCACTACATGACTGGCTCACTGGTTTTACAGCCCTCTGGACCAATCACTGCTGCTTCCTCATTAAAGCAGCGCTGTGTCCTCATTGGGTGGCGGCTGTGTTTCTCTTAGACAGCTTGCCCACTTATTCTGCTTGTTATTTAGACCATATTGCACTGTGTGTGACCTCCTAGGCCTCCTAGTGGTCTAATGGTGAGTGTTGGAGGCTTTTTTTGCTTGCGTCTGTAAATATCATGTAAACAGTCGCCATTTGTAGATTGGTCCAGGTTTGGATGTACAACCATGTCACAGTATTTTTTTGTTTGTGAGATTAGTGGTGCTCTGTGCAATTAGCATGGTGCTAACTTCCTGTGAACCTAAACATTAAGCTCATTAGCATTTTTTTTTATTTCTTCTCAGGACGCCAGTACAAGCACACATACATGATCCAGGTGTGAGCCTCTCCAGGCAGCATGCCAGTCAGGCAGGCAGTCTGCCAGCGTACAAGACAGAGGCTCTGTTGTGCTGTTAATGTCAGGTGTCCTACTGTCTGAGCCAGCACACATCCTGCCACTAAACACTCATCTACACACACTTAACCACACTTATGTCCATAGCAGGCAGGGTTGAATGAGCAGGAAGGGGAAAGAAATAGCAGAAATGCCAGGAAGCTTGGAGGAATTCACATCAGTGGGACTTCTCCACTAGTTTGGAAGGTAAAACCCTCAAAGTCACTCTCATTATCTGCTATGTATTCATTTGCTAAATGAAATTGTTACACCACCCCGAGGAATGATCAACCTTTCACCAATTCTAATTATTTTACATATCACGAGCCTCGTCCTGCTCATGCAGGAGGAAGTGTCAAAGAAACTGCAGAGGGTAAAAGAAAATTACAAGAAGGAAGAAAGACCGACACGGAGAACAGCCAGTCTCACCAGTGACAGCTTATCCACTGCGTTCCCACGGTAACCAGTTAAAGTATTCACTCAGAACTATGGCAACATCACTAGCTTGTAATTTCTAGAGAAAATGCTGCTTTACTCTTCAAAACGCAGAAAATATACGTTTAAAGAGGTGTTTATCTAAGTGATCCACTGAAATGAACTCTACGTGTATGTGTGTTTGTTTACCTGCGACAGACTGGAAAAGCCCAGGTTGCGGCAGCCATTGCAAGGAGTGAAGGCTTCCCAGAATCCCGTTGGGCCACAAGTCTTTTCTGGCTCCTCATCCTCCATGGCAGGAGCGAGAGGCGGGGTCGACCGCTGTCGGCATAAATACCAGAACACCATCAACACACGATGTTATAAACGCTGTGAGTAACGGTGAATGGAGCGTTTCAGAGCAGATGGTGCCAACGTGACCATTTTAGAGACCTCGTCTGAAGTAAAACCTCTGATTTTGTTCCGCCTCATTTAATCAGAGCTAGTCTTTACAGAAATATGATCTGATGCTTCAGCTGCTTCATTCTGAACAGATACCTATACTCCTCCTGAAAGGGTTCGTTTGTTTTGGGCAAACCTTTTTCATTATTGCTATTATCTTCACCAGCACTAAAACACTGAAACATAGCCTGCAAACCTGAAGCTTCTCACATAGCTGGTGCACCAGGTCTGCTCAGATAGTTAACTAAGATAGCAGCGATGTAAACCTGCCCAGGTCATGCACTGCCACATAAAACCCTTTCAGAGTACAACATAAATAATGAACATTACATTATAGTCCTATAAAAATGCATGACATATTAATTATGCGTATTCCAATCCAAATCCAAATTAGTTTCCCAAACTTCAGCTTTTCTTTTGTTGACATAAATGCTCTGAATTATTCAACCTTCCCTCTGAACACATGCTAAAGCTAATTCTGTGGGAAAATTCCTGCAAGCAGAAACTTTGCATCACTGCTTTCAGAGCCACGATGCTGGTTAAAAAAAAAGCTCACACATTCAGTCTCACGGGGACAGATGTGTGGATGAGGACTGTGGCGTGAGGAGTCCCACAGCCAACCTGATGTCTCCAAAGATCTCAGGACACAGATGCGTTTTAAAATGAGGTGCGCTGGTAGGAAAAAGTGATGCCGATAACATATCAGAGAAGCAATGAAGTGCACAAAGAAGAAGCGAAGACAAGAGGAAAATTGCGAGTGCAGAAGACGTTTCTGAGGATGGGAGCGACAGATGGGAAGAGCAGAGGACAGAAGAGAGTGGAGGCAGAAAATAAGGCTGAAAGCAAAAGGTCACCAGTCGCTGCAGAGGACCCTTTGCAACACTCCAGTATTGATCGACGTAAAAGGGACTGCAGTATATGCTGCAATGTATCCACGGACGGTGGATGTGTACTTTCATTACGATAAAAACCTGACATCAGCCTGGTTCAATATAAAAATATCAATTATTCAGAGAAAACAGATGCTATTACACAAGCTGTCATTAGTAAAGCCATGTAAAAATGAGATTTGATGTCAAATATGACATGGCTGTATTTCAAAATGTGCACATCGTGACTGTTCTCACTGAAGAGAATTAAGCTGTATAAAAACACTCATTTATATAAGGAAGCAGAAGGAAAAAACAAAAAAATGCACACAAGAATTTAATTAAGCATCAGACTCTCTCAACATATTTGTCTGCAACATGAAATCTGATGTCTACATATATATTTCTTACGTTTGTGCTCAGATTAAAGCTGTGGATCCCACACTAGACTGGTTAGGTGCAAGTTCGCTTTAACGGATCCGATGCCATCTGAGAGGTTGATGCCAGAAAAAGGAAAAAATGCTGCTGCATTTGGCATCAAGTAATCTCAAGACAATTAAGAGTACAACCCTACAAATCCAATCAACTGTGGTACAATGATTCAATTAAGATATATCATTGTACAGCGTGATCCACAAAAGTTCAGTTTGTAATAATAAGGAAAGAAATTCATAAAAACATATTGCTTTGTTAAAGATTGCATTAAATCTCACATGGGATTTGAACCTGCATCCTGAGCATTTACAATACGGTAGGTATCTGTGGAGAGAAAATAATCCTTTAAACTGTCTCGGGAAAGGTTTTCTGCCCGTCTCTAACAGAACCAGCTGAAACTCAAAAGAATATGCAACAGCAGCTTGAAGAGACTGCTTGGTAAGGACTTTGTGTTCTTTCTGTGGCTCCAGAATAAAACGTTGCTCCAACCGTGACAAGAGCAAGTAGAGTGATGACATTTTCAGCCCTCTTCTTTTAAAAGAAACGCCTGGTTTTTGTGTGTCTTTTAAATGTGGTGCATTTCTACCTGCTGCTTTTCCTCCTGGTTTTACTGCAAGCTCAGCGTGAACGTGCCTAGCACAGCGAGCACAGACACGGTGGAGTGGCCCTCTTTAATGGACTAAAGTCAGTCCTATTAGTCGTGAAGCTTAGACCTCCGTAAAAATCCAACAGATGCAGGATGAAAATAACCTATTAGGCCCTGAGCCATTTAGTTCTAAGATCTGTTCATAGTGCACTTACACAAGGCTGCCTCTCCAGGCGTCTGGCCTGGTCTGACCGAGGAACTCACAGAATATAAGTTCTGTCCTCACAGAGCCTCATGTCAGAGTTTACTTAGGTTTGCTTTGCAAGACATGACCAGCTGAACTTTGACCTTAGTTTCATAACAGCAGTGAACTCTGCACTCTGCATCCATCCATTCATCCATCCACCCACCCATTCATCCATCCATCCATCCATTCATCCACCCACCCATCCATCCATCCATCCATCCATTCACCCACCCACCCACCCACCCACCCATCCATCCATCCATCCACCCACCCACCCATCCATCCATCCATCCATCCACCCACCCATCCATCCATCCATCCATC
>JBAMHV010000025.1:15839066-15860503 GCA_037177535.1 Pseudomugil gertrudae
AAAGAAAGACAAGCAAATGACATGGAAAAACTGGGGATGCCAGGCTTCCCTTTGCATCTGGGAGAAAACGCCACTGCACAGTGTGTCACCACAGATAAGATTACGAACATCAAGCAACTAGACATTTTTTGCCACATCAGACCATTCCCAGATAGCAAAAAATGGCCACAAAATGCATTTTGGTTTGGCCTAAATTTGACCTTGTACCTCCAAAACCTCTGTCACATAAGCCCCCCTATGTGGTCCACAAGGAAATCACTGCCAGCATTAGCACCACTTCTGAAGCACATAATATTTGTTGTAAACCACATGCAGGCTAGTAACTGACATCTGGAACACTTCTGGCTAACACGAGACTTGCCAGCAACGCAAATGAACCGTAAGTGCCAAAAGTAGCCCGGATATGGCCCAAACATGTCTCCCATCTGGCATATAGTTTCAGTACTAAACTATAATCTTGAACTCTTCTTCCCAGACTTGTGAACAAGACCTCAAAATACTTACAATATTCCCAGATAGCAATCATTTTGGTTGCGTATGTGTATATGAGCCACTTTTAGTTGTATTCATGAGTAATAGACACATTAAATCACATATTAATGTCCCAGACCACATGTTCAGACAGCAGCCACAGGGCACATAAACAGATCCACACTGAGAACGTCCATCACAGAAAACAAACTGGTGCGTGTGAAAAGAGAGTGGGACACATGATGGACTGGGATAATTACAGCCTGAGTGAACACAGAATGTGTGTGTATTGTTCACGCATAGATGTGTGAGCTATGAATGTAGATGTGAGCGTGCTCATGTTCAAATGGAGTTTATAGCAGAAAAAGGGGGGAAATAAGATGAGCTATTGATCGGCGTGACAGCACTGAGGTGTGTTTTACAGTTGGTGAGTGAGAAGACAAGGAATAGAAACAGACAGAGTGTAATAAGCAAGTGGCTGTGTTTCTTCACCACCTCTGTGGGAGCCAAATTAAGAGAATGTGTGGCCTGAAAGCTCAGGAGTGTGTGTGTTTAAACTGTTTTTTATTTAATAATGGAGACTAAAACCTGCACACCAACTTCCAGGGACTTCCTGAGAATAACACTACACTTTACAAATGCTTGTATGCTAAAAAATACTTTATTACTGATTGTAACGTGTATTACTAGAAATCAAATGTGACGATTCACAATTTCTAAATGTGTTTTCAATTTCTAAAGCAGACTAGAGTCATTCTGAAGAGATGGCATTAAAAGAGCTATAAGAAGCAGCATTCACACATGTGGGTGTATTTTATCAGAAAAAGCATCCGAAGCTGGGTGGGTGGTGGTGGTGGGATGGGGGGAGGGTCAAACAGTGACCTTTCTTTAGTGAGTTTGCAGCTTCGTCCTGTGTATGCATGGGCTCAGGACACTCCAGGTTTCCTCTCAACATCCAAAGTCATGCACGGTAGGTTAATCAGTGACTTTAAAGAAGTGAATGTGACTGGTTGTTTGTCTCTCTGTGATGTTCTGGTGACCTGTCCAGGGTGTATCTGTCTCTCACCTGCTAATTGCTGGAATAGGCTCTGACGGAGGATGTGTTGTGTAGGATGGTTATTGTATGGGTGCCGGTACAGCTGTGTGGTCAGAGAGGTGGATTCGGGGGTTGTAACTGGTCTTTGGGTTTCTTTTATTATATAATTTAATTTAAAACAACACACAGTGGGACTAAAAGCGGTATTAAATACATACTGGGCATAAGAGACCTTAAACTGTGTGTGGGAATTGGGACCTCGGGTTTTTTAATTACTGTAACATATTGTGATTTATAAAAGCATGCCTGTAGTGGGATTATTATCTGAGATTCTTAATGTTGTGAGGAATCCTCACTGCAAGTGAACACTTAGTTGTTCTGTATATTTGTTACAACAGTTATTCAGCTCCCATTAGCAATATTAAATTTCTGTATTAGCTAAAATGTAAACAGGAAAAACTCTCCTTTTCTTAATCAGAATAAAGAGTCTCCATTGTCACACCAATCAGACGAGTGTGTATGTGTGTGTCAGTGTTGGTTTGTGAGACTGATGACCTCCAGTCAGACTTCTTATTCAATGGCACTGAAAATGCATGGAGTCTTTGTCAAACTATGCCGGTTCTACAAAACAACTGCTGCTACTAAGCTAATTAGAATCACCTCTAAAGGGTCCTTCTTCCTATAAGAAACCTGAGGTTTCTTTTATGTTTGGAGCACAAAACAGTGACAAACATGTACAGAAGGCCATGACACAGGCCAAAGAAAAGCTCATTAAAATATCAAAAGCCTTTAATCACAGGCCAAAGAAAAGCCATTAAAGCAGTTTGGGAACCAGAACTTTATGCAATGCTGAGCACTGACCTGGACAAACCAGCTTAGTGGTTTCAGTCTGTCTGATACTGCCCTCTGCTGTGTGAAGAAACAAAGTACAAACATGCAAGAAGCTTTTTACTCTGCAGTGAAACTGAGCTAAAATACAGAGAAGAAAACTGCTTCCAAATCTCTTACCTGGTGCAAATGCTAAGCTATGGAGCTATGCTCTTAGTAACTTAGTCACCAGCAGAAAAAACAGGACTGGAAAAACATAATCTAATCATTTTAATCCGCCTGGTCTAAACAACTGGACATGTCTATCAAACCTGTTGTCCCTCTGCCTCAGCCCTACGGGAACAAGCATTTCTGCCCTTTGCAGCGTAACTTCGGGGGAAAGTCTGAAGAAAGGTGTAGTTGTAGTTTTGAATTGTATATTTTCCAATTGTTGCTTGCTCAAGCTGTTTTTCCAGGATCTCCAACGTTGCGTTTAACTCACAATGAGGTGAGAGTGCTTTAGAAAGCTGCTGGGAACACAGAGGCAGGAAAGCTGACTTCTGATAGGCTGCAGGGTTTTCATGGTCTATCCAAATAGAGGACAATGTGCAACAAACAAAGACCAGTCCCGGCTCTAAACTCTTAAAAAAAATCATATCCGCTTCTGCCACTGACATTGTGAGATTGCTGGACTATAGAACAATTTAAAGAGACCACAATTATGTAGGTTTTACACCATAAACGGGGTATAAACAGGGTAGTGTACCGATGCATTCCCACTGCCAGCAGCAGCATGTTTATCCTCTGCACTGTGGGAACTGCGGATGTCATTAGATAGCAGTGATATGATCACATCATGCTCTCTTCTGCAGACTGTGGTGGACCATGGATTTTATTAATCACAACTTTCTGTGATAATGAGGATAGTGGATCATGTCTGATTGGACGCTGCAGGATTGAGAGTGAGCTTCCAGCTGTCTTCCAGATGGGTAAAATGTGTCAGTGTGAATCTACTGGTCCTACATCTTGTTTATGTCAGTTCCAGAGCCTCCATGTGAGAAACTGCTCTCAGAAAAGCTCTTTCTCTAAAGGAAAACTGGCTCATTTAAGTAGCTCTGAGCACTGAACCCTCAAGGAGAATTAGCATGACAGTCCCATCAATCTGCCATTGGAGTGGAATATTCCAGCACCTGATACAGGAATAAAAATGCTGGTATTTTCAAAGGAATACAAAAATCTGACTGGTCAGGGTGACATTTTACACAAAATAGGATCCTGTAATGGTCTTTGCTTCCTTTATTTGAATGTTTGGGTTTTTTTTGGCAGTTAGCAACTAGCTTAGCATTGCTGCTAGGTAGAGTAGAGCATGTGCCAAGATGCTGGGAGATCAGAAATGTCCATTTCCGGTCCTCATGGGCCATTGTCCTGCAGGATAAAACTGTCCTCTCCTTCAAAGTATCACTACATAACTTGCTGACCTTAAAACTCAGTGCTTCAGACTCATTTGCACACTGACATTCATCTTGCCACATCCCTGTAGCTGTTGTTGCCCTGCGGTGTCCTCAGCCTCAGACACTACACTTCACAATGACTTTTTCCGACCTGGAGCGTCACACAATGGCTGTGTTTCGCTCTGCAGCACTGCTTTACATGTCAGTGACTGGATATGAACACAGTGATTTTCAACACGAGAAAGCAAAAGAAGAGAAAAACAAAGGGATAGAGCAAGAAATTATAATGACTATTGACTAAAGGAAGAGAAACCTACAGGACCGTGTCCATCGAAGACCACAAACATTCCTGCTGGAGAGGGATAGACATTTACTGTCGACGGGAAAATGCCTTATGCCTTTCACTGAGATCAACACCAACACCTGAGATTGTTTTAACACCCAGCTCCAACTTTACATCCCCGTAAACAAAGATTTCAGCACCTTCATTTTGCCCTATTTGGTCAAAATACTTTTACACCGTCTACATAGAGTCCCCAAAAGATTCAATCTTCTTCTTATTTTCTTAGTTTTAGTAACCCGGTCTAATTGGTTTATTAGCATCTAAAAAGTTAGTCAATTAGAAATAAACATCATGAATCACCACAAACTGCATACTCTAACAAACAGAGAAAGTGTTTGTTATAAGTGAAAATTGTACCTTGCTGATTCGGGTCAGAGTGCCGTTGGGTCTGTCTGGGCGCTCCTCGTCGGACAGCCGTCCGCTACCAAAACTGTCCATGGAGTGGGAGGAGATGGTGTGGCAGAGCTCCTCAAAGGAGTAGTCTCTGTCCCGGCACTTTTTGATCTCATGCAGCAGCTTAGACAGTTCACTTGTCATAGCATCATCTTGGGAGAGCAAGGATGTGGAGGAGAAAAAGATACATCAAACATGGCTTCACATCCCAAAGCCAGTTGTCATCTGGTATGAAAGCAGTAAAACAACCAAAAGCTCAGAGAATTCTATCAAACATTAGATCTGTTTATTCTGCGTGATTACACGTGAAGCTATAATCTGCTGGATTTACATGAAATCTCTAAGGTAGTAGAGATAATTATGGTGAACAAACAAAAAAAAAATCATGATGAGCTTTGTTGCAGTGGCGGATGTGGAACAGAGGGGGCAGTGTTGTACAGGCTAAATGCATGTGCACACTGTATTAGAAGAGCTGCAATATAGCAAAACTTTATACTTTTTTTAATGTTTGCTCATCTGATCAGCCTGATTTACTTTTCTGTGATTGTTTAGGAAATGGGAAAAAGCATCTTTTAATGAAAAACTTTTGTTTTCCTTTTTCCTAAAATGTACATTTACAGCTCATTTTAAAACAAATGGCTGATCCAACCTCATCAGCCAGTATCTTATGCCTCCTTCCTGAAAAAAATAAATAAATAAAAAGTAGATTTATCATCTATAAAACACTCCAAGGTACATTTAAAAGAAATTCACTTTAAAAAAACAAAACATTAAAACATTTTTACTTTAGCTTCTTTTGTTAAAGGCCACCAGAAGGCACTCATTATTTTACAACAATCTGCTTTTGTGTTTCTAATGTTGTACATTTTTTCCTCTTCACCTGATGACTGCCGTCTGGTACGTGCCAGACAAACATTGTAAAAACAAATTAAATAATGTTAAAAAAAGTTAAATAATAGCAGCTTGTTTATCTACCGTATTAAGTAAAGTGATGTCTAATGAGGAACTGTCCAAAAGTAAAAGCTAAAGGTGAACACGAGCAGCTTTTACAGATGTTTTACAGCAGGTGTTACACAGGTAAGTATCTCAGATAATGATAGATAATGATCAGATAACGATCAATGATCTGTATCAGAAAAATCCACCCGTAGACCTCAGATTAGCAGATTATCTTAGGAACACAATGAGTGGACACTGCTTTGGGTTTGGGTGGTAATGTCTGCTAGAAACTTTATCTCCCCATAGTTTCTCCCCATGACTTTGGTATGCTACACGTTTGGTGCTTCCAGGCAGGTGCAAAGATCCTCTGGAAGAGGTTAAAGAGGCCCTGATGTGACCCAACTGTGGAGCAAGTGACCATTTATGATCTGTATGAACACAAACATGTTTCCTCCATCAGGCAGCTGCAGTGGAGCTGCATCACCAAACAGGATATTTCCTTACTTTCCAGCGTCAGCTCACCCCTGGAAATTTCTCTTATTTTCATTCAGTCAGTCTCTGAGCAGCAAAGCAAAGAAAACCCTGAAAAACTGAACAGGTGTGCTTTTTATTAAAAGCAATATTACTGCTTTCAGTGCCTCCATGAGCTAGACGCCTCTTGGAATGAACAGCATATTTCCTGCCTTGTTCAGATGCTCCACTTTAAGTTTAGCTATATTTAAAAACCAGTTTGAATAACAGTATTTTGCACAACTCAGCTAAATTTTAGTGCAAGGTGTAAAAACAGGTCTGACTGCAGTAATACAACCCAAACGCTTTAGTCAGATTAGTTTCTGCAAATCAAGCCACAAAGAAAAAACATGAATATGTTACATAAATTCACTTGAATGCACATGTGTGTGCTTACTCTTGTGTCTGAGAGAGGGAGATGCAGCTGGTGAGGGGACAGAGGTACGACGTGCGGGTACAGGACACTGGCGGACAGGCTCTTCCACAATACTCTCCATCTCGTCCATCATATATTCTATAGACAGGGAGACAAGGTGAAGTGGAATTATGTAATTAGACAAAAAAATAGGAAGAAAAACAAGACAAAGAGAAGTGGCACTGGAGTCTGAAAGTGGATGTGATCGGAGGTAAGCTGGGGAGAAACACACACAAAGAGAGAGAAAGTCCTTCTTACACAATCAATAAAAAAGCGCGACCATCAGCATGGTAAACAGCTTGAGCTGCATTCGATTCACACTCTTTCCTGCCCCACAAAATCACTTCACAGCTTCCCCTAATAGAGGATTATGCAGTTCATAAAAGCAAAAGAGGAGATAATGTGGGGTATAGGGGGTGTGGGTGCGTCTGGTCCAAATATGGAGGCATAAACAAGTCTAATAAACAGTTAACAGCAGCTTTGCACTGGGAGGTTAGGTGGCAGATTGCCTCTGGATGCTGGTGTTTTCCTCAGTAAATATATGAGTAAAGTAAAAAAAATACATAGATAAATTAAGTATACACACACACACAATACACACACCTACCACAACCAGTTCCTGGTGACACTAGGGTACTGAAGTGCTAATTTCTACAGTAGGAGTAAATTATGTTCCTGTAATCGGGTGAAATCAATGCATGAAGCCAGCGGACAAAAAGACCTTCTGCTGGTACAATTTAGCAAATGACCAATCATTTGCACTTTGTGTTTGCCTGTGTGTCCTGTTCCATCTCCTCTCCAAGAGGAAATGGCATGCAGCTGATCTTTTCACCAAGCCACAGCTGTGCCCTCTCGCTCAGAGTCTTCCTCCATCTGAACCCCCCACGCAGCCTCCTCTGCCACCTTTGGCATGGTGAGATTACATTCTGCTGACAGCTATCCCGACAGACACAGGCATGAATCTCTGACATTTTAAAATGCTACCTGAGATCTATAAACATCTATGAAACCCTGTTCCATTTACAGTACTGCATTTTATAATTGTTTTATTTAATTTATATTATTTTATTAAATATTTTATTATTATTTCATTAAGTGCAACTTTAAGCAAGGATGTTTACACTCATAAGTCAACTCCTAACAGTGTTATAAGTTATTCTAAGAAGTTACACAGGTGCACAGAGAAAACTGGAAGCCAGGTTTAAATTACATGTATGGCAGGAAAAAAATTGAGAACTTAGTGAATTTAGGTATCATAATGTTCAGACTTTGGTATTTAGGTAAAGTTTTTATTAAAATATTAAACATAACTATATTTTCTAATGAAAAAAATGCAGAAAAAAAGGCTCTTATGATAAAGTAACAGATAAAAACTGTTTACCAACATAAAAGCTCCTCGTTATTGCTTAATCAGACTAAAATAAATGTAAAACTTAACGAAGAGCTTCTACGAGAGCTGAGTCACAAGAGATGAATCTTTAAAAAAGCTGAACTTTCCATCCCTCACCGTGAGTCTACAGTCAGTATCCTCAGTCGTCTCATGGTTTCACATTTTTGCTGAGCATGCCATCAGCCAAAGAGGGACCCATCTTATCGCTGATTAAAAATTCTGCCACTCAGATGTAGAGTTATGTATAATTAGTGATATGACTGAAAAATAAGAAATGACCCACGTGACTGACAGAACAGAGTTCATTTCTCCAATCTGCTTCCATGTGAAATCTACTTGCAGATATTTCAGGGAAAAGATTGTGTGTGTTGACATATCTGCTCATCTCTGTCCTGTGTTTATAAAAGTACCAGGTAAATAATGAGGCAGATGTTGACGTGGATCCTGAGCTTCATCATTGCAGCTCTACACAAAAAAAAGTCCATCAGTCATAGTTACAGCTTCGTTCATTCAGTTCATGAAAATATGAACAAGCTCTTTCTTATTCTTACTGTTAATCTGCTGTGTGAGAAAGTTGTACATATTTTGGCATCAACCTGCATTTCGTGATAAACGCCATAGCTGCATGTTGTCTGAGGCTTGACATGGAATGGACACAAGAGACAAGGTGGAAGGACACATATGAAACTGTCAGGGTTCGTCCCTGGTCCTGGGTTTTTCCTTGTTTTCTTATGTTATTTTTTGTGGTTTTGGTTATTTACTGATTCTTCTGTTTTTTCCAGGTGTCTCGTCTGGCCCTCCCTCGTGTGTCCCTCATGTTACCCTCCTGTGTTTCACCTGTGTCTCTTTTTCCCTGTGTATTTAAGTTGCTGGCTCCCTGTGTTCCCTGCCAGAGTGTTTTGCTACCTTCTGTGCTTTCTGCCAGTGTTTCTTGAGATTAAAAGAATTTATTTGTGGATCGCCAGTCCGCGAGTGTGTCCGTTCCTTCACGGTCCTGACAGAAACAAGTGATGACCACACAAATAACACACAAATGAGGATTAAGGAACTGAATACTGAGGTTGTAACAAATGACCCAAAAACAGGAAGTAAAGCAAACAAGGGTAAAACAATTTCAAAATAAAACAGAGAAAATAACAAAATAACAATAATGATAATAATAATAAACTAAGACTAATATAACTAAGAGGTTAGTGCAGCATATCTCACCTATTTATAGCATCACAGCTTTAGGGGTGAGCTCAGCTTTGGATTAGGTACTCAAGCCAACTGTGTCATAGATTTGTGATTGTAGATATAAGACTACTGAGCAGCAAGTGGGTGAAAAACAGTTTATTAGTTCATCTCCAGGCTGATAAAACACATTTCTAAGAATTTTTTACACAGTTTTTGACATAATTTTTTAACATATCTATCATTGCTTTGCTCTCATTAAGCTGAGATTCCTCTGTTTGGGAAGTATGAGAAACTGTTTCATTTGTGTTATGTGCATGTTCCTCACTAACACCTCATATACTGACAAATACACATCTTAGAAGTATTCAAATAACAGTTGTGCTTGCAGAGAAATACTCATTTAATTATGGGGATGCCAGACCAGAGGCTTTAAAAGGCACGGTGTCACAAGGGTTCATTTCCATTAACTAATGAGCTAATGGGGAACTTCAGCTGCTTCAAAATAAATACAGCAACCGGTAACTGTGACAAACCTGACAAACCAAAATCAAGTCCTGCAACTGGAGCGGTCACTGCTGTAGCCAAACTAGCTACTACTGTTCACATGTGTTTCACAGTGATGTACAGAGGAGGAAAAGCTGAATGTTCCCATTATACATCCTGTGGGATTCCAGAGCAAGCATCAAAAGTTTCTTCACCAGTTGTGAAACGCTGGGTGTCGAATGCTGTGAAACCTAGTCCTGTTGAATGTGTCGGGCCCATGTTGTTCAGCATGGACCCTGAAGTCTAGACTTATGTGTTAACATTAGTTAACAATTCACTATTTGTTTTTCTTTTTTGATAGCAGCAGCAATAAAAAGTGCCAGGTAAAATAACAAAGGTGACTTGTATCTCACAACTCTCCTCTTTTTCTTTCTCAGGCTCTTGTGGTAAACAGTTAATGGGATGCTGGAATCCCCAATTACATCTAAGCTGCTCTTCCGCTTTGCATCATTGGTTTCCCCCAGTTTAATGCTAGCTGTGGGTCTGTTATTTTGTGGTCAGTTTGTCACATTCCTGAGACTCTGTTCCCTTCTCTGCCTCATATATAAGACACATTTACAGATAATTTAGACTCTCACATATTCTCCTCAAACCCTGTAAACCTTTATCTCAATCTCTTTAAATGTTCTGTAACCACATGCCCAACATACAGCCACAGGTTACACAATGCCAGACAGAGAAGCCATAAAACCAAAGATTACAGTCCTCTCATCAACACCGTCTTTTAGAGGATATAAAAAAAACTCACACTAACAATCACTGGTCAAACTGGTGGACAAACACACCACAGCGAGGATGAGGCTTAAATAAAAAAACGAGCATTTTGGAAGAGGGTGGATGGTGCAAAGTGAAAACTGTGAAAATGTTTTTTATTTGTCTGAAATAGACTGACAAGATGAATCTGCGTCCAAGCCGCTGAAAATCCAGCTTCCAGAAGTTTACACAGAAAGAAATGATGTGTCCAATGTGGTCGACAACACCTGTTTCAAACACGTTAAAGACTTTAAGTTGTCTTAAACTGAACTGTGAAGCTGTGTTTAAATAGTTTTTCATTACATTTCTGTTTAAGTTTTAATGGTTGCTCTAAGGTTAGGGCTTCATGAGGCCTTTGTTGTTGCCAAATTAAGTTAGTAGCATCCATCTTGCATCCTGTCTCTTCTCTGAGCTCTCCCAGGCAGTAAAAGTGTAGCAGGACCCCAAGGCAGTTCCTCACCCAGAGTAAGATAAGACCTTTAGCTTTTTTCCACCTCAAAGAAAGCAGCCACAAATGCTAAGGAATTAACCTTGTTGGAGGCTCCAGAGAGGGCCTTTTGGAATACACCAAGTTTCCACCTTCCAGAGACCAAAAACTCCTCAGCAACCACAGGGAACCAATTCTCACTCACACGTAAATTAAATCAAGCGCCTCTTTGAAGACTGGTACCCTGATAAGAACAAGCCTGCTTCCCCACAGGGTGCCAGCCACACATATTTCACCTCAAGAACTGGACTCTCAGAACTCTCAGAATTAATATAGATATTAATATTGTAGATTAATATTATATATTATTATAGAGGCTGTACGCTTATCGCTTCAAAAGTTAGTTTAAAGTTAACTCTTATCTCTTGCTCTGTCATTTTTCTCTTTCTTTACCTTAATTGCTTAATCAGTCATGGTGCATATTTGAGCAAAACGGCAAGTGTGTTCATATGCAACAATGCTGCAGGCCAAAAACAGCTCCTGTAATGTACATTTTCAATTAGTTTTAAGGCTGGAAACATTTTTTTCTTTATCAGATTGTTTCTATATGATATCCACGTGTGTGTGTGTGTGTGTGTGTGTGTGGTTTTTTTAAATTCAAGCAAAGTGGTCTGGTTAAACCAAACTCTGCCCTTTCTGCCTCATTAGTGTTTTATTTTAGCTAATCATTCATCTATAAAGCAGAAATGTGCCATTTCCACAAACTACATGAGGACAGTGGTGTTAAAGCTGAGGATACAAAGGAGTGGTGCAGGTGAGTGCCGACCTGGGGGGGTGCAACAGAAACTAAATGTTATGGATTATGGGAATGCCTTTGTATTCACAAGATGTCAAGCTAGCAGGAGATCCCACAATAACAGTGATAGCAACAGCTTGTAAGCCCTAAAGTAAGAGTTCAGTAGAATTTAGAATGAGCACACACAAACACACACTCATTCAGGAAAAGCTCTGGTTTATTAGCTGCTACAGTCGCACATCATCCCACACACTGATGTTCAGGGGATGTCATTACGGTGCTGTATGGAAAACATCCACCATGTGTCAGCTGTGACTGTAGCGGGTTTTCTGGGTGTCACATATCACCACATAGGAACATATCTGCAACAGTTCAGGTCACCAGTACAAGTGTGAAAACAGAACATTTTCCCAGTTCTTAGTTAATAAAAACATGGTTGTAGTTTCACTGCACTTCTATCATTTGACCCTGCTAAATGTTGCCAACACCCACTTTCAACATCTAATCCTGCTATGCATTTCTGGGGCAGATCCAGGCTTATTTAACCATTTTTATTTTTAACATCTAGCTCGCCCCACAGCACAAATGAAGAGAACATTCAGAGTTTGGCAACTCAACACACACAACAGCTCCCATTGTTTCTCAGTGGGAGGCAAACTTCCTGGAAACCAAGATTTTAGAGTCAAATCACATCCCCTTCTATTGTTACTGTCCACTCCGATATACTGCACTGGAGCTCAATATGTCGCCACCACTCAGAGTCAGTCTTAGGTGTCACCTCCAGCCAACAAGGAGCTTCAGCACGTTTCTTAAACAAATCCTGTCACGTAAACAGTGTTGACAGTTTTACATCTGCAACACTAAAAAACTATTCAATTCCAAATAATATGAACTAGTACACTAAAATATACATAAAAGGAGAGTTGTTTATTTAGTCTTTCTTATGCTAAATGGATATTTTGTCTCCTACAACCTAATTTCTCAGATAATCTGAATCTAAGGAAACTGCATGTGTCTCTTACCTTGAATCAGAGCAGTGATTTGCTGGGATTTCGGTGCAGGATGTTCTCTCAGAATCTCCAGAGCTGTTCTCCCCTGACTGTCTCTAAGACCGGTATCGATTCCTGCAACATTAACACAACATGTGGGATTAACCTTCATACCAACAGTGCTGCAAAAGTGAGAACTGCAAGATTTAATCCAACCCATTCACACATTCAAACCCTCTTATTTTTAAATAATCTGGATTTATTAGTACTATTTTTATTATTATATTGTTTGCAGATTTTCTCATGCAAATACATGTTTGAGCAGTGACAAGAAACAGCAGATATTAACACAAAAGATCACACAAAGAATAAAACAAAGTTCACAGAATGCAGAAAAATAAACAGAGGTCTGGATGTTTACTGTGACTCTGAGTCTTTCCTCTTGAACAGGTCCTGATTTATCGCAGAGCGCTGGCTGGTTAATGACTCACAGATCTCCACTTTAATAAGAAATACCAGCTAGGAACTACTGCAATGGATACTGGGCACCACATTTGCTTTAATAAAAGACAATCTGACACTTTTACATGACTTTGTACCCCCCAGGTTTAAATTAAAGACATTTACAGAAAACTGAAGTTACAATATAAAGGTGGTGGTGTATCCACCAAGCAACTCGGTCTGCCAGAGCATCTCCCAGTAGGAGGCAGTGTCCGGATGTCTCTCCTTCAGGTACCTGAAGTGTACACTAACTTGTGTAACTCCTCCACAGCCAAAACCAGTAGCCTTCTCTGTCTCTTCAACTCCGTAATGGACCTCTTCAGGCTTGATCCTGTGGTTCCAACTGCCAGCCGTAAGGTCAGTGGGTCAATTCCAGGTTTCCCCTGATTACATGCCTAATCCTAAAGCCTGAATTGGAGGGTGTGAATGGGTGAATGCAACAGCGTGCATTTTGTAAACATGACTGGAAAGTGCTATATAAGTAAAAGTACATTTCCCATCCCTGTAAAGCTTCAGCACCAAATTCCCACTGTATGTGTCATTACTTCAGGTAAGGCCCAGCCTCTCTCTCTTCACTGCCAGAGTACTTGAGTACTTTAATTATCAATGAGTCAATAGCATAAATTCAGATGGAAAACATTAACACATTATGTTCCACTACCCAGACAGATATCTTGCACTTTGTTGTCCTATAATGACAGCAAATTCAGCATCCATCTTGCATCCTGCCTCTTCTCTGAGATCTCTCCAGCCAGTGAAAGTCAGTGAAGCCTTGTGACCCCGGTGAAAATGAGTTTGTCTGTGAACTGCAAATATGTGCATTCAGTTAATGTACAAGTTATTTGTGACTCGGATATAGTTCTGATTGCACGGTGGCCTGGGTCCATTCATCCTGCTGCACAGCAGTGTGGAGGACAAGCTGCAGGCAGAAGCTGCTCCAGGTAACAGCAACCCATCGAGGCGCTGACTCCTCACGCCGTTTGCCAACCCCCAGAGCGCAGAGGAGGCGCTTTGATGTGGTCCACACTCATATGCATTATTGTGGAGCGAGCCATCAGCATCGTTGCCTCCACCTTGAGATCCGATCATGTTTTTTTATTTCTGGCACTGACCTCTTCATCACACTGTCACAATTTACCTCTGCAGCAATGTGCTGCCACTCAGCAGCCTCGTTACGCCACAACCATGACCCACAAACAGGATCTCCTGGCATGTCTCCATATTTCAACATAAAAAAGCACATGAAACTCATTGATTCATATACTGAAATATGTATGCGCTGCTTTGCATTGACTGTGTATGGTAGAAAGTGGGTTCACCTGGGCGCAATCTTTTCAGCAAGAGTGTGATTTATAAAGGGAAACCTGTGTGTAAGCAGAGTTTTTCTTAAATCAGACTTTTATTTTGGTGTTGCAACTTTTTCAGTTTTTGGCGTAAGTACAAGAATTCCTGTTTTTGCATGTAAATGTCTGAATGTGCTCAGTAAGAAAATTGGATGTGGATAATTTAACTACTTTCTTATTATTTAAATAAATGATGTTAAATGAGCATCTGGTATTGTTTCACATCAAAATCATATCACTGGATAATTTATGACTTTCAAACACTATTATTGTTTGAATAAGTACAATACTGTATCTTGATCAAACTAGACATTTACACCTCTAATGTCTTCTGGGGAAGCAAAATCACACCAGTTTCAACACTGACATAGCCTCACAGCAAAATGGTTGCCGGTTCGAGTCTCGGTTGGGGCAGGGGTCAAACCGGTAATCTTTCTGTGTGGAGTTTCCATGTTCTCCCCGTGTTAGCGTGGGTTCTCCCCGTGTTAGCGTGGGTTCTCTCCAAGTACTCCGGCTTCCTCCCACAGTCCAAAGACATGCACCTTGGGGATAAGCTGATCAGAGACTCTAATAAATTGTCCATAGGAGTGAGTGTGTGTGTGTGTGCATGGTTGTTTGTCTATGTGTGTTGGCCCTGTGATGGACTGGCGACCTGTCCAGGGTGTACCCTGCCTCTCGCCCGGCCCCCCGTTCCCCCGTTCAGGTACAAAGCAGTAGAAAATGGATGGATGGATAAACATATACAGATTTTCCTGTTGCTTGGGTTTGTGCAAAAAAATCTTGTCAGAACTAACATTAAGATGGTAATGAGTCATATTCTACAGGTTGTATAACACCCTCAACAGTTTTGATTAAAACTACTCTGCACAACTGCAGGAAATGCTGACTGCTCCGCTTGATCGCAGCGAGAATCCTGAACAGAAGCTGTTCAAGCACCAGTGCTAATTCCGGTTGAAAACAGAGACTCCAGTAGGCTACAAATCTCAGCCAAGAGACTGTTTGCCTCATAACCTCCCGCAGTTATCAAGCTAATGAGCTACCAGCTGCTGCCTATTGCAGAAACGATCAAAAGGTTCAACAGTACAAACTGAAGGATGTTCCCACATTGTTCAAGTGCTAATTTTAGCTAACATTGATGACATCAATGATATTTTTCACCAATAATAAATAATCAATAATTTCAGAAACTGCATGTTGTACATGAAGACCAAGTTCAACAGAATTTACCAATCAGAACTAGGTAAGGTGGACAAACCAGTCTGTTATGGAAGTCAACCATCATCAGGGGAATTTTTTCAGTGTATGATGAGAAAGTGGGCTGGTAACTGATGTGGCTGCATTGGGTGGAAGAAAAGATGCTGAAAATGTTCATTTTATTCCATCTTTTTTCACAAAAAGTCACATTTACATATAAAAACATGAAACTTTTATCTGTGCTGTAACCCGTTCCAGTGGTGAAAAGGATTTCTGTAGTGTTACCATGGTAAAACTGTATTCATATGGATTTTAAAGTAAAAACAGAAACTTTTATTAATTCCACCCATCTATTATCTGTACCACTTATTCCAATTGGTAACTGCAGCCTATCCCAGTTGGATAACACGGGGTACACCCTGGACAGGTCACCAGTCCATCACAGTTTATTATCTTAATTTAGTTCAAGAGTAAAAAGTTAAGTTGTTCTAAGGTTTATTTACAATATTGAAGAACAAGCTTGCTGGTAGTTGGGACGTTTCCACACATTAAATGGAAAAGTTACTGGTTTACTGGTTATCCCCTTTTTATTTACAAGCATGTATCACATGAATTTAGGTAAAAATCCAAGGTGGGAAAATCTAAATAAAAGATTGTTCTGTTTCGAGTTATTTCTGTCATTTATGTAATGTTTTTAAGAAAGTAAAGAAAAAAATCCACAAAAATGATTTTGGTCTTAAACAAATTAGATTTAATAATTATTTCTCATATTGTAGAGCCGTAATGTGACATACAGCAACTGAAAAGGCTGAGTTTGACTTGAGAGTCAAAACACATAAACAAAGAAGATACAGCCATTTATCCTCCAGCTTTGTACGCACCTACACAGATATGAGGAATTACAGTTCAGTGCAGCCATACACTGAACCAGGATGTTCATGTAATCCAGGCCAAAAAGAACATGGCCTCACACAGGAAGTCCTGCAGGAAACGGGAAGTGGTGTCGGATAGTGGGTGGTGGGTGGCGGCGGTATCAAAGCAAAACAATGTCCAGATTCTTCTGGCAACTTTTCACCCAGTTACTGTCTTCCATTATTCCCAGTTTATATTGTTTCATTTCAACCAGTTTTAATGTGAAGAGATTCTGCAGACAGATGCCTACAGTATATCAGAGGACAAATTCAACCCAACATCTGGAAAAACTACATATATGGAGCATCTAGCTGCAGGTTTTGTTGTTTACCCAGCATATATTTATAGACCAACCTGAGTCAAGCAGAAGGCGAACTACATCCATCTTCCCAAAGAGAGCTGCCTCATGAAGGGCGCTGCCATTCTCCGTCTGCGAGAGGTGGAAAGAGACAAACACACTTTAGCGTTGGAGACAAACACAGACATCACAAGCGCACAATGTTTCACACAAAGACACCGCGAGATTCCAAGCAACCTTATTATGCCACTGAAATAAAATGAGTCAAGCGGGCAAACACTGTGAGGCCATAGTGATTTAAATACGTTACACAAGTGTTGGAAGTCTCTGTTGAATGTCCCAGATTCCCTACACCAGCCTATACTGGCCTCCAGTCCTGCTGATATGTTACAAATATGATGCAACACATGAAAACCAACATGGTAAGAGAGCTGGGAAATGTTCTGCCTAGGATAGCTCTCATGTTTGTCAGCAATGACCAGCAACATTCACTCTGACAGGGACACGTGTAAAGTGCAACACCAGGAAGCTCCACGTATGTTAAACAGCTGTGAAACTGCACGAGGGCAGTGGGACGCTTTATAACATGTACCTGTGCAGGGACTGAAGGTGGGAATTAGCAGCTTTGCTTTGCAGGTCCCTGTCAAATAAATTCATTCAAGTTTAAAAAACTCCATTCAAAGCTGCCTGGTTACGTACGAGCTGCCGGCTGTCGTCTGTAGACGATCTGGATGTCGTTCAAAACAAACACATCTGCTTTGTGTCGTCAATGATGCATGAATATTTGATGCTTCTGTTTATGGGACTGGTTTGGTGCTCATCTTCTGCCACTTTTAAGCTTTAAAGTAGCATTAAAGTATATAATCTTTAAAATATTTATGTTATTTTGTCTTTTACTGTGTAAATTGATTAGGCACATATATAACAGGTGTGTTTGTTTGTTTATTTGTTCATTTCAGGCTGTTTACAGGCAAAAGGAGACGTATTATAAACATATTATAAAGACAACAAAAAAATAGGTCTGCCTGAAAAGGAGTGGGAAGAAGAAAACCTATTGACTCCCACCCCAATTACCACATACAACCTTTACATCGTCACTGCCACAAACATAATCCCTCGCAGCACGTTGGGCCTCAAATTACAAAGAACAAGGTGTTAAAAGGTGTTTTTTATTTCTAAAACTATAAATCCAAAGTACGCTGCAATGTTTAGGAGAGTAGAAAGGGGGGAGGGAAAGAGGGAAATAAATTAAACATCCTAAAGACTTACAGTTAATTTTATTATTGCTTTTATATCCTCTCAGTGTGACTGATGGACACTCTGTGTGTTTTTGATGGAAGCAGATGTGTATTGGACATTAGTGTATCTTTAAGGATGAGGAAATTACAAAATATATGCCTTCCCTTACACCACAGGTAACCAAATAGTGCCAAATCAGGCGATAAGTGATATATTTCCGTTATTAATGACACTAATTGCACCTTTTTTCTTACTAGGAAACATTATGTAATCATCCAGGGTGAATTCTCTTCGGGTAAAGTTACTCTTGAGCCATGCGAAGTGATCAGTTTGTCAGGAAAATGATCAGCGAGTACAAAGTGATTACATAAGACAATGCCGGGCTCGACTGTTTTTTGGGACAACAGGATATTGAGATGATTTGTACATCTTTACTGAGCATACAGACAACTTATTCCATCTGCTTCCTTCACCCTGGTATCAGGATCTTGATCTTAATCTCAATCTCTAGAAATTAGAATGACTTTTTCTTCATGTTGAGGATTATTTTCTGACCTGGAAGTCCAGACCACCTGCTGTTTTCCACCAGATTGAGTACTCTTTTTCCAGAGTTTTACCCCTTTCCAGAATAATCTGAGCCATTCTGGTTTAAACTTCCTGCTCCAACAAAGACTAAACAAAGCTGATTTATTTTACACACAAATTAAAGCACATTTAGCCTTTTTTAAAATAAAGTTTTGAAGATAATTATGTCTTAAGTAAGTTGTGTAGACACCTGATTTTCACTCGATAAAACGCTAAAGACCATCACTTGGTCAACAATAGAAAGAGCACAATAATTTGGCAAATATGAGAACAGAGTTTTATTATTATTATTTCCATTCATCCACCCATTCATTATCCATACCCATTTCAATAAAGGGTCACAGGTAACTGTGTCATTGGGCGAGACGCGGGGAACAACCTGGACAGTTCGCCAGTCCATCACAGCACCAACACAGAGAGACGAGCAAGTAGACACACACACATTCACTCCCAAGGACATGTTAGAATGACCAATCAACCTAACATGCATGTCTTTAGGTAACATTTCGCCTGTTGTAATAAGGAAAAAAAAAACAGACTGCTGGGAGGAGATCAATAACATCACTGACACAACGTCTACACATCTTCAGAGTCAGTTGTATGGAGAAAAACACTCCTAGCCCATAAAAATATACAGTAGCATATGAATCAATAATATGGTAGATGGTTAGCTTTCAGTCGATGACTGGCCGTAAAAAAACACAGTAAATACTGTTATACAGTTTAATGGAGTTATTGCTCTACAGAGACACATTCCTACAATTTATGTTTCAACTGCACATTTAATTAATACAGCCTTATATACCTTGCTATAAGCAATAAAACTCACCTGGGACACTGAGACATGTACAAAGGCTCACAGCAGCAATCACATACGCATCCACAACATGCAAAGCAACACACAGACAAGTTGCATCCTGCATGGATGACTTCCTGACAACACAGACCCTGCACTACATCCTAATCCCAGTCTTAATGAAGACAGATCATTTGGATGATAGCCAGATCTGCTGATGAATACGCTACCAGGAAATTCAACTCAACACCAGATCAGTGGTATCATCCTAGAAGGGAACATCGCACTTACTGTATTCTCTCAGATTCCTCTGAAATTAAAGCACAGAAGTGATTAAATGAAGCTTTGCAGAGGATGCAGGAGTCCTACGCCCCTTTCAGGAAAATGCAGCGGTGTAAATCCGAAATGAAAACACCGACATGGTTGTGTAACGTCAGTGAGTACATCTAGTTTGTGAAAACTGATGTTCTGACCTCATGTAAGACCGGAGGTGGGAACAGAATGAGAGCCACCCCTTGTTCTGATACACACAGCCTTCTCTCCTAAACCCCTTATACCACTTCCTGTCCCGTTTCCCATGGCGATTAAACAGTGATGTCACGAGGAAACGAGAAAGGCCATTCTTACTCTCGAGGATTTTCCTGCAACTGACAGGCGGAGGACTGATTCAAGGCAGTTAACAGTCACTATTTACACTGAAATCCTGTGTAAAGCTTCTCACACGTCCATTTTTCCATCTATGTATTTCAGAAACTGAAGTACTTGCTGCTTTTGCTCATTCCACTCTCTCAGCGTAGACATTAAGTTGAATAGTTTTAACCATAGACTTTCCCCCCATATTGCCCCGTGCCCACCTAACAACATGATCCTCTGTAGGGAGTTTCCCTCATTATTATGGAAACAGAGAAGAGGAAGGAGAGTGTGAGAGCGAGGCACAGTGAGGGAAGAGAGCGACTGCTTCTTGCATAAATGATTCATTCACATGCAGACATACCCGTGTGGCTCGTTTCCAGCAACTCATCTGTATCATCACCCACAGAAACAACTTTATTTCAGCTTGTGACCACTTATAGAAGGGCCATCTGGGACAAAAGTGGGTCAAACAGATACCCGGAGAAACATCAGACATCTTGGTCCAAAAGAGTGCAGTCCTCGGAACAACCCGGGAGCTCCCGGGCCTCTGAGAAACCAGAGCTACCTCACCAGTGGGAAATAAGGTGTGACAGGGGGAAAGTATTGCAATTTTTTAAATGTTATGATATATAAAATATTATTTTATTACAATGCAGATATAAATATAATCTTGAATAAAAATCTTGAATATAATCTTTGAAAAAAAATAAATAAATACAAATTAAAAAATATCTTCCTCTCTAATCAGTAATTACAAGTCTTACGTGAAATTACAGAAGGGGGTCACTTTTGGGCTCTTGATATCTATCCATCTAAGATGTCTATTAACCTTTTTTCAACTTTTAATAAAGCTTTCATTGTTTTCTCTTTTCAACTCATACTCCTTTAAGGTTGTGCAATGTAAAGGTAGTATAGATCAAACATACTGTTGCTATTAAATCACCAAGAGGAAGGGTCTGGCGTCCATTTCAGTCAATACCAGCAATTTGTGCACCTTCAGCCGTTTTGTCCAATAGTTAAGGCAACATTGGCAAACCTCAGCACTGCTCTGCATCTCCTGATACACACATGATTAACTTTACTGCTTCTGCTTATTGAGATCAAGCTTTCATTGTGTGTGTTACATTCTTCATACTTTAAAATGGGCATATCATGCAAAATCCACCTTTTTAGCCCTTAAATACATGTTTTTGTGCACATTTGAGTGTTTAGGAATGCAGAAAATATTCATTTATCCTTCCTGATGCTGCACATATATTTTATATTCTTTGTGCTCATATTTTTCAGTCCGTTTAATTTTCTCTATTCTCTGTTACATTTCTTTATCTATTACATCATAGGATTTGCTGTGGGTCTGCCAAATAAGGTCGTGGACTTCCAGGTAATCAAATTTGTGAATCTGATACGTCAGAGACGGCATCAAAACGAGTCGCTCTGAAGACACACCTCAGAACAGGGTTATAAGGTGTGTGTGGAGCGATACACACCTCAGAACAG
>JBAMHV010000025.1:15860603-15875660 GCA_037177535.1 Pseudomugil gertrudae
ATAAGGTGTGTGTGGAGCGAGAATAAGCAGGAATTCAGACCAAAGCATTGTGGTTCTGCTTTATACAGACAATAAATTCTTGATTTACATGTTAAAAGCATCATAAATCTCATTTAAAGACAAGTCAGCAGAGTCACAAATTGTTGAAGTAGCAGTAGATAAGCTAAGTGTGGCAGCGTTTTAAGACCTCTTACAAACAAACAACACAAAAAGAATCGGGACAAAGCCACATTTGATTTGTTCTGACAACTCGGACTACAAATAAAAGACTGAAAGCAAAATAAACCAGCGTGGAAAAGCTCAAGTTAAAATCTGAGTAGTAATGAAGCACCGAATCTTTGTTTTATCATGTGAAGAGAAGGAGAAGGGAGATGCTAAACTATCAGGAACACCCTGTCCTCCTCCTCTCAGAGACTTTCCCTCCAATCAATTATTCATCCCTCACACACCATGTGAGGCATGTACAGCGTGCTCTCTGAAACACATAGATTGAAAAGGGGAATCTTCCAAGCATCTCTTCCGCTGATGTCACTGTCACTCCCAGGTTCAGCAAGGGGAAGGAAATTTCCTAAGATTTAGTTAAGTAAAAGGATGAACCTTCATCTTTCTGCACATCTTCTTCCAAACCTCATATTTATTACAGACCTGGTGCATCTCTGGCATCAATGCTGGCTTCATACATGAGTAAACTGTTTAATTAGGCCTGTGCAAGCCGTTAGCTGTGCTGCTTACCACGCAGTTGACGTCCATGCCGGCCTCCAGCAGAGTCTGGATGGTGCTGTGGTGTCCGTTGCGTGCAGCCAGGTGAAGCGGTGAATGTAGACGGGTGTGGCTGGTCATGAGGTTTGGGTGAGCATTCACCAACAGGCGGACCACCTGCACACAAAAACACGGCCACATGTCAGCAACAAAACGCCAAATTAAAGGCATTGTTCATCTTCTTTTACCCACTGAGGAAACAACGTACTGTTCAGAAGATTAGTAGCACTGGTAATTATCTTTACTTTGCAATACAAACAGGAAAAAATAAAGTAATTCAACTCCAGATCCAAAACATGGAAGCCAAACCCAGATTGTGGAAGTCCCAATAAACCTATTTGCATATTGAGACAGTTCTTAAAAGTAACAGGGTCCGTTTCTAGTGACGGCTTTATAAATTATCTTTTAAAAAACTACCATTGAGTGTCCCTATCTCTCTTAGGGAGAGGATCCTTCAACCTTATCACATAAAATACAGTGATTTGCCCCAAAGGCATCACGAGCGATGAGCCTCCAATGAGACGGACAGAAAGGGTTCAGAGGTTTCTGAGTGGAGGAGGAAATATGTACATCTATAAATCAACTCACTGCCAATAAAAGTATGATTGTGAACTGTAAAAAGACACAGACGTAACTCCCGAAGTGACATGTAAGCGACCTGTTAAGTTCCCTTTCTTTCTAGTATGTGAGTTGTAAAATTAATACTCATTCTTTTTCAGATACATGCCTTTTCCTGTTTTGGTTTAATGTATGAGGATTTGTTTAAAGACTGAACAGACTTCTACATGTATGACATGCAAGTCTATTTTAGAGCACATTTTATGTACAAGACAATTCAAATATCTTAACAAAAACATTAAAAGCTGTTATAGGCAGCGACAATAGCACATATTCTAATAAAATCATAAATCATTTTAAAAGGAGCAAAAATAATGTGAGTTTATAGTAATCATACAGATTTCATTCGTTGGTGCATGAGAAAAGAAACGTTTTTAACTTGGATTTAAAGGTGTCTACATGTGGTAAAAGTTGAATCCATATAAAACATACTTATCTAAATAATCATTTGAGATCAATCTTTCCTTGTGTTGTTAGTTTGAATATTCAGAGACAGAGGCTGTAGTGGGAGTTCCCCAAGGCTCCGTTCTGGGGCTTCGATCGTTCCACATGCATGCTCTCATTAGCTCGGTTCATTAAAACAACAACAAACAAATCTTTTTATATGTATGTTGATGACAAAACTCTGTATTACTGTCTCACCACAGTATTCATGGAACACTATGTTGGAGTTTATACAGGTCTCTTTAAATCAAAAGCAACTAGTCCAGAAGGTTCCTGCTTGTGTCCTCACAGGGACCAAAACACTAATTGATCATTTGAGGAGGCCGATTGTCTACATGATGCTCGTTGCAACAAAATCTCCATACTGAGATTTAAAAGGAAAATAATTTTATATTTTATATTTATACTCCTCATATCTGCTATTGCCAGAAAACCTGAAGTCACTGAGTTGTCCTATACATAGAAATTGCTTCATAAATAAATTTAGCTTTCCCTCAGGTACAATTCTACTCCTCACATTAACAAAATACCCCATCTATAAATGTAAATACATAGCAGCTTATTTTTCTGCCAATTTTCTAGAAACATTGATTACATTACACATGGCTGTTATTCCATTATCATTTTTATGGAATTAAATTATAATTCAAATCAGTTGGTGTTAAATCTAAATGTATCTCCTTTTATGATTGTCTTCCACATCAATTATCTCATTTTGATACACTTTTATAGTCTTCAGCTAAATTCAAGGAGGCATTTTCCTTCAGTGAATATGAATTGTTGCACCAACATGTCATAACGCTCATTTGTGATGCAGCATATTCATCTATAAAGGGAGGGCAGATCCCAATCCAACAAAATGTGAGTTCTAAGTGAGCAGTCAATGAAGCTGAATGATCAATAGGTTGCTTTTCTTCACCTTAAATGTGCTGCAGTTCGGCTTAATTGTGTGTTTGGAGTGTATTACAGTTCTGTCAGTCAGCTTCAGCTCTTCATAGTAGGAGGTTGTTTTGCTTATTCCTCATCCCAGATGTTGCCTTTAATATCTCAAGTCCTCTCAGTATCATCATCCTCTTGTGTGCATTTGTATATATGTGCTAAACTTTTGCCCTGTTTTAGTTACTTCTCTAAGCAGAAGTAGATTCCACCACAGGGATTTCCCTTCATTATTATGCAGAGAGAACCACTGTGTTGCTTTATAAATTATTCATTCACAGACTGACAAACCTGTATAGCTCAACTGCAATTACCAGCTACCTTACCAAGGAGAAAGTGGGAATTTGTGTGAACATACGCCACCATTTGTAGCCGACACCTCTCAGTGTGAGTGTGTGTTCCTGTGTGTTTCGTCACATCAAAGTAAAGTTGCAGTTTGGTAAAACTGCCCCCACCACTGAGAATTAATTTAGAAGAATAAATCAACTATATTTAAAACAATCAATCATTTGTGCTGATTGTCTACATGATGCTTGCTGCAGCTGCTAACTCCTCAGCATACATAATGCATGTCATTACAAGCATGTACATGTACATTTACAGATCCAGATTTGCCAAATAGTCTGCTTTAAGTCTATATGGAAGCATCTTACCTTTGGATTCACCTGCACAATGTTGGTAATGAGGAGAGATGCAGTGTGCCGTCTGTCTTAAAGCTTGTGACAGTTTGAAGCCCGGCAAGCTAAGACATCATTAAAGACACAACATCCAGAGCACAAAGCAAATGCTCAAGTAACCTCTTACAAAGTTGCTTCCTGAGTGGCGCAGTGTAAAAAGCTGCATGTTATTGTGGAGGAATTAATACCTCATCATGCAACAAACATTATTGCAACCAGGATTGATGCTGCAGCTAGCAAACTATGAGCACTTCCTCTGTTTAATAATCGATATGCCAAAGGATATAGAGGAGCAGCTTCATGATGAAATGTGTGGCAGGTGCTTTTCTCTGCTGATGGATGAATCTACGAACAGTAACAGGGATTGCTAACTGATAACTTATGTCAGATTCATAGATGGAGATGAGTTTCTGCACACGAGCTCCTGGCAGAACCACGACATGAGAAGTGTTTAATATCACTGACTGTGATTTGAACGATGGCGATCGGGAATGGGAGGACTGTGTGAGGATCTGCACAGACGTGACGCCACACAGGCTATGGCAGGGACACGAGGAGGGCTCGTTAAGGTCGTCTCCCTCCATGTGAAGTGGATCCACTGCCAAGCACTGGCATCAAAACCAGAGTCTCAATCTGATGTAATGATGTCATTGCCACAGTCAACTTCATCAAAACATGAGCTGTTAAGGCCCGGCTTTCTTCTGCACAATCCTGTCAAAATCCTGCTTTAACTTTTTATACCTTTCTGTGTGTGATTCGTGATTGTATATATGGACTTACAATACGAAAAACACTTAGTTCACTTGTAGCAGTGAGTAATAAATATTTACTGTAATTACATTTATTACAAAGCCTTCTGTCCCCTCAGCACTCTGTAGAAATATGAAGTTACTGTTAAAAAGGTTACTGTTAACACAGTAAAAAAGTCCTTAAAATCTCCCCACTCCATTAAAAAACACATCAGGTCAAGAGCCGCTAATGGTCATGTTGTCTAATGAAACATACTTTATCAGACAGAAGCTTCGGTGCATTTGCTGTAGAAAAATAAATCTCCTGTTTCCACTCAAATCCTTATTTTTAATTAAAGAAAAAGACATATTTCACTCTCACTAACCTGCAATCGTCCATACAGCGCTGCCAGGTCCAGAGGCGTCTCATGTCGGTTGTTTCTCATGGTGGGGTCCGTCAGCTCCTGAAGCAGCACCGAAACCACCTCAGTGTGGCCATACTGGGCAGCACAGTGGAGGGCTGTTTCCCGCTCATGGTTCTGTGGAATAGCAGAAAAAGAGGCTGAAGACTGACAATCACAGTAGCAATAAGGAACGGATGGGGAGCTGTGAGGGAAGTGGTGGGAAAGCAGAGATAGTTGAAATGAAAGGTAGGCAAACGAAGGGAAAAAAGTTAAAAAAAAACTGCAAAGAATTAAAGGCATGTGTAGGTGAAGTGGATTGAGACTTAAAGAAAAAGAGAGGATGGAGAAGCTGGGTGACATTCCAGATTGAGATTTAAGCTACACATTTAAAACACGTCTGGAGCAGGATCCCTCTGCATGCACAAATCCCAGCTGCGTGTCAGAGTTTTAAAAGCTGCCGATCAAATCTATGGCTTCCAGAACAACACCGACTGAAGCAAGACTGCTTTTAAAAAAACCTGCTGAGCCTTTTCACTCCAACACACTTTATTTATTTTGTTCAACACAAAAAACTGTTTTATAATACATTTATATAATACATTTATCCTACACACCTCATGAAAATCTAACCACTTGATCCATTTTAATAATTATAGTTTAAAAATGTGCATCAGTTAAAATTTTCAATCAAACAGGCATCTAAAGTATTTGTACCACATTAAACACATTAAACATCCGTTCGACCTCTGTGATGAAGAAAAACAAGCAGGTAAAGTTACTATATACATCTTTTTTTAACACACTGCTCAAAGAAAAATCTGAATATTTTAAAAGGTTATAGGTGATCTGAGAAACACTGACTACATCCCTGATCTCCAGGGTAATATGGCCGAGGCACCCTTGGGTTGTGCAGCACCGGATGAATATAAGGACAGAGAACAGTGGGAAACATGAAGGAGAAAGCTGCGATGTACGTAACCAGCCGAGGCTGATCTGTGCATGTATCTGAAAATGAATGAACTACACAACGCATACAGATAACAGAAAGGTAAAGTCTTATTTAAGATGTAAAACAGAAATGAAAATGAATCTGTTCTGCAGTAGGAAAAAGGATTTTCCATAAAACATCACCACCACACATCACTGCTCAAATCCAGTCGTTTGCCTTTTGTTGCTCTCCGGAGCCAAAGCCTCCGCTGCCTCCATCACTCCTCATTCTGCTGTCACTAGTGCCTCTCTGAGCAGAGCCTCTATATAACAATACGCATTGACCTGACAGTAAAAACACCAGCATATGCGTGAGAGCCAATGATATCCCTCCATTCTCCCCATGGACTGCACGCTCCTCCATTCATGAACAAGTATAACCTTGCAGCGCCAGCCTGATTGCAGTGTAGTGTGCAGACATTAACCACCCTCGGGAAGGTTGTTTTTACATTCATCGCCGTTTTCAAAGACAAAATCCATTCGCTACGTTCCTCTGTGGGTATCCCATCAATATGTGTAGCAATAATTTCCCTCTGCTGAATTGTTTAAATTTCCTTTTATCTAATCTCATGTTCATACAAGTATCGACAAGTCCCAGCTCATCCCAATTGCAGCACACTCAATCTCCATTTGCTCCTGAACTGTAACCTCGGACAAAGATGGGAAAATTTATCTTAAGCCTCTTGCAGGATGAAAATAAAAATAAAAGAGATGCTACAGATGGTAGTGGTGGCCCATCAAGCTCAGAGATGCTTGTAGCTAAGTGCTAACCAAGCTAACCTACAGCTAACTTGCTAATGGAAGTAAACAGCCCTTACCAAAAAATAAGTATACTCAAGTGTTATTTTGGTGTGCTTATTTTAAACTAAAAGAAAAGAGTATAGTTCCAGTTTACTTTTTAAGTACTTATCAGAAATAAACTTTACAAGCATAACAAGTGTGCCAATTTAGTCCCAAGAAGCATACTTGAAGGTTAACTACCAGTACGTGGTACATAAAGGTACACTTGGAAATATACGAATCTATACTTTAGTATACTTATTACATGTACTTCAAGTATACTTATTTTTGGTAAGGGAGGCTAAAGATAAGGCATGCTAATATTGTGCTACACTCCCTTACCGCCTAATACTGGACATCTAAATAACTTTGGAAGCTGAGAATTGTCAATAGTTTGGAAATCATCTTTACAGACGCCAATAAAAGTACAAGCCATTCATTTGTAAGTAATACCAAATGTCCATGTAGCCTTGGTCACAAAACAAGGTCTAAACATTCAGATTATGGATCAGTAACAAGGACAATGGCAGCATTTTCACATTCAACTCAAAGCAAGCGTGAAGACCACTAACTCAGACTGATATCGTATCAACAATGTGGAGCCATTGTCAGTGTCGTTCAGTCTCTGCAGCATTAAATGGACTATCTAGTTCCATCAGACTGGTCCACTGTGCTTCACATGCTCTGTTTAAGGCAGGGATAACAGAAAAGTGACAAAGAGATGAAATGAGAGGCAGCGTGGCGGGACATGGGAGATAGAGCTGACGAGGTGATGAGCAAGAAAAAGAAATCATCCCTCCGCGTTCTCGAAGTGGGCTATATATTTCCATTATGCTCACTCTGACAGCTTTCCGATATCATCAAGCACTCAGAGCATTGCTGCCGATTGGGCTCTGAGCAGTAGTTATCCAGTAATGCCACATCAACAGGCATGGCAGTGGAAATGGGTGTCATCGCCCTGCTTTCATCGGTGAGACGTTCCGATACAGCGTTAATGGTTTCAGATATAAAGAGGCTAAGCACTTGGATAAATATAGCTGATTTTACCTAAAATATCCACCATGTTTTTATTCTTATCACTTATTTATGTCCTAATATTATGATTATATGTGCAAAACACATACACAGTTTACTTACAGACACACACAGACGAGCATATTTCCCATGACTAACGCGATTCAGTGCTAACTCAGGTCATCTGCATGCTAGCAAACAGCTACATTAAACAAAGGAGCACCATGTGTCACACCAGCCAAGGCCGGAGCGCGTGAAACAGAGGCATTTTTCTGAACTGCGTTAATGGACTGATAAGCATTATGGGCTCTGTCTACATTACAGCATCTCATCAGCAGGCGCTGAGCATGCTGCCTGTAAAAAGAAACCAGCTGCAACTTTACTTCTCTGTTATACATGATTATTATGGGTACATTTATATACTTGCATACAAGCATGCATTTTTGGTTCTGGTATTCTAATGGGTGCAATATCACTATGCAAATATTCTGTAATGTCACCTTGTAATTCACTTCAAAGCCTATGAAAGAAAACCAGGTCAGTGCTAGCTGAGCCCATTCTTTTCAGCAGCAGTTTGACCTGAAGGATAGTGTTGTTGCTTAGACCTCCTAAACCAGGGATCTCCAGTCCCGAGGTCCGGGATCCTGCAGGTATCCTGCTGGTATCCTGTGCTTCTCTGCAGCAACACACCTGATTCAAATGAATGAGGTTCAGGTAGAAGATCACAAGTAAGATGTGAGCTGGTGGAGGGGAATGCACAGCTAACCTATAAGAGTACCTAAAATAACCCTTCCCTTTAGTATAACAGAAAATATATATACAAGCAGAAACAATGCACATGCAAACCAGGTTTGTTGCTCCTCCCAGTACTTTGGCAATCTGGCAAAAACGCCCATATTGCATTTTCATTCACAACAAATGTGCTAAATAGATTGCTGGGAGCTATTTTGCTCATTCAATGGGCCCAGTCCTCTGTGCACCTGCTTTGTAAATCAGCTGCAACATGTTTCTGCACGATCATCAAGCTTGCGTTTTAATAAGTGAAACCATTCAGTGATTCAGCACCTAATCACATTGATATTATATTAAAACTGAGTCCATTCACACTTGTGTTAATTCAGTATCCATCTTGCATCCTGTCTCTTCTCTTAGATCTCTCCAGCCAGTAAAAGTCGTCTTATCCTTTGCTCTGTAACTTTTCATGTCATTGAGACTGTTATAAAAAGATCAGATACAGGTTGCATAGGGACAAAAAAACGATTTGGGTCACCTCAGCCTGAATGTAGCCTTCTTGCTCTCTGTCCACTCGGTGCTGCCGCTTGTTGTTTACATTTACATCAACATGGCCACCATGTCCCAGAATGCAGTGGGACACTCAAGTCTCTCTCTGAGTGCTTCTAATTTAGATTTAAAATATAAAGGCAAGTGTTGACTATATAAAAAAAATAATTTAATGTAGTTATTTTTCTTACCCCATGCTATAACACAAAAAAACATTTATTTATTAATTCCCTATCCATCGATCAGATAGTTTACCTGCTGGTTAGAAAGCAGGTATATACGTACTGGTGCAATTTTATGAGTTGATTTGATTTATGAAAAATGTAGTTAACATTGTTTTATACTCAGACTACGCCAACAACTAAAACTATCGCTGTCTTATTTACTGTATGTTTTGAAACATCACCAGTATTTGTTTCTTCTTGTGAAATATTAAATGTGTGATGGCAGATTTTACCAGTTACCACTGGGCTCATTTTTTGTGGATTGGTCTCTTATGTCTGCTCATGTATAAAGTCTTCTGTGTTTTTGTTTAGTATATATTTAATATTTTCTTTATATTCTTTGTTATTTTACCTCCTGCTGGTCTATATATAATAAAGATATATCTTTAAATACTATCACAACATCCATCTTCTATTAAGTCCTCATATAAGATAGTAGAAAGTGAATTTTATTTATTTATTTACATTTGCTTTTCTCTAGCAATGCAGGTTCGTTCACCACTGATGCCTTTAATTAGTGATATTTAGTGAAGAAGGGATAAGATGAAGAAATAAATATGGAGAAGAGGGACTATAGTGGAAGAAACTAAACAGCACGGCTGTAGTTCTGCTCATTAACAAGCCGGATTTTGCTGATTTAGGATCCTTCCTAAGAAAAAAATCTTCCTCACAAGTCATGCTTTGCTGATTTTAAACTCACTTTTTCTCAGTTTTCTTTAATTGGCCTTTTTTTTCTATTAGTTTCACCATATCTGAGCATGTCGACGAACATTTAGGATCACAAATAAAATGTGTTTGTGAAATAAAACTAAAATGAGGAACGTGGCTATAAACTTAATTAACACTGAAGACGTCAAATCAGCGATGCACACAAGCAGCCAAAGAGCGAAACAAGCGGAAATTGTTCAAATAATCTTAAAATGCAACTCAAGTGTAGAGCGGTTCCTAAACATGTTGTGTATGTTATGTTGCCATGACAGCAACTATGTTAGATTACATTTCAGTTGCTGTTCCTTTCACCGAGCGTAAATTAAAGGAAAATCTGGGTGTATATCAGCACTGTTTTAGTTTAGCAACCACAACCATAATCCCATGCGTTTCTATATTACACCTAAATCAACACCCTCACACACACTCTGCTTTAAGCTTCCAATAAACACTCAGGGCTGTAATTTCTTACAATTCATGGGGAATAAATCAGTTCTCTCATGCAGAACCTTAATTGGGAAGCCCTCTGCAGACAGAAAGTCAGGAAAACACACGACTTACCATTTTTTTCTCTCCTTTAAAGATTACTCATAAGCAAACATCCAACAGCTTGGTGTGACTGTGTGTTTTGGCAGCAGTGGCCGTTTGAGGGAGGACTTTCCCAGAGTGGTTTCTGCGAGTAGTAGCATGTGTTCTCAGAGAGGCAGGGTTCACATGTTGATCATCAGGAAACATATGGTTTCGTTTTGGTGCATGACAGCAATGTGTGTGCATGATAGGGCATAAAATGACCAAGAATGCAAGGTGAAGACACAGAGGCACTAAAGGAGAGAGGAATCTGCTGAAAGACATGGAAGGCAAATGACCTTATGACCCATTACCTTCGCCTTAGTTCACACAGTCTCCAATTTCCCAGAATGCTTTTGCTTGTGAAATAACTTCTTCTCCCATGTACTCACAATATTATGCTGCTTATCTCCTTTGGGGGAACAAATAAAAAGGAAGGAGCAGAAGAAGACAGAAAATTGTACTAGTATTACCCTACACCCATCTGCTGGTGGAAAAGATAACATTCCTGGAAAACATCTGCTGCATGGTTACGCATACTCCATGCAGTCAGTTCCAAAAACATATATATGGCAAGTGTAACCAGAGGTTGCATGCAGAAGAGATTGTGGGCTGGCTCCCACACACATCTGCATTGCATCAGTGGGAAAGTGCAGGACGACTGTCCTTTACCCTGCTACAGTCTGATGTTTACAGTTCAGCTTTTCTATGGTCCTAGTACCCTCTGGTGCCTGGAGTTTGTCGTTTATAGAGCTGCAGATTCACAGGACTGTCCACATTATACATGTCCATTTTAAAAAAACAGTCTTCTGAACTAATACTTTATTTAATCAAGGATGAAGCAGGCCACGATACAGTCTTTAATCTGTGCTCCTAGTAATTATAATTTAATGTTACAGTTTGGTTTTTAATTCTCATTTGGAGTCATGCAAAGGTAAAAACTTACTACAGGATTGCCAGACTTCAGAGATGAGCTACAGCAGCTATGCATTCATTCATCTATTTTCTACACCGCTCGATCCAATTCATCGTGCATCCTGGACAGGTCACCAGGAGAGATAAACCCTGCCGGCTCTCTCAGGGTGGTTATATGACCGAAGGATGAACTGTGTTATGGGTTCATGGCTCACACACCTGCTTGCGCACACACTCACATGATCAGCTAACTGACACACCTCCTACCAGATCACTACCTTGTTTGGTCCCTGCTGTACTTACAGATATGAGATGCATAGGCAGCGTCCAGACACGAGGTGTGTCTGACTTTTAACATGTACAAGTCCCAGTATGACCTGCAGTCATGTCTGGAAGCATCTCAGGTGAAGACGAAGGCACTTTCTTGAGGTTAGAAAAGCATCATCATTAAAACACAATTGAACGTATATTAAATGTAGAAATTTTCCAGTGATTTGTCTTTAATCTAGAAGTTACTGAAAACCCTGAAAGATTCTTCAATCTTAACGTTTCTAATTTTCTTACTATAATTAATATAAATGTTTTATTAAAAAAAATAACCAGCTAGTTGCCCCTGAAGTGGATGTCAAGTCAAATGATTAGTTTTTATTTATTGCTGATGTAAGAGAGAACAACATTGTGGTTTTGGTCTTCTCACTCATTATCTTATACATTTTAATTGAGATTCTTTCTATCTCCTGACTATTTGTAAATCATATATTTGACCACAATATGACCTTCTATAGATTCAGTGGTTAACAATTCACTGTTTCCTTGTATAAAAAGGTTTCTACAATTAGTCAAGAGATTAATATGAAATATTGCATGCAGCTATTTCCTACCTATTAGATTTATGCACAACCTATATGTTTGTGTGTTAAATAAAGCTCATGTATTGTTGTGCCAAATTCCCCATTAAAACAGATGCTAAACATGCATACCTTTTGCATTTCAACGTTATAAAGACATCACTGCATTTAACAAAGAAGGCAAAACGAGTGTTTCTGTTAGTTACTAAGATGAAAAAGCTAAATAACTCATATTCAGCTTATTATGGTAATTACTTTTAATTGTAAGACAACAGCCACAGGGTCGCTACATAAATGCTAAATTAAATGAGAATGATGAAGCAAAGATGAGGTGTGTGCGCTACTGCGAAGCAGCAAGCCTGAGTTTACAGAGCAAATAATGGCAGGAGCTAAAGTCAGCCAGCAAACCATGGTGAGTATTATTAAAACAACAGAAAAGAAAAGGAACAGTATTAGTATATTCCTTCCACAAACCCAAAGTACACAAAGATTTTTTGAGAGAAAGGGTCAAAAAGAAGCTTTACAGGAAATAATCCCATTTTTCTTTTTAATAAGAGGAATTTTCCTGTGTCACATCTCGTGGACCTTGGTGCTGATACTGCAGACCTCACCACAAGGTGTACGCCGCCATAACAGTCCTGAATACATTTTAAATAACAGTTTACCTGACCTTTTCAGATCAACACAAAAAGAACAGCAAATATGCACGACTACCGATCAGTCCGAAGACAAATGTAGCACTACGTTTCACTCATTTTGATGGCTCTGTGACATTTTATGATGCACATTTTTGAAGCCGCCGTTGCTCAGCAGAGCCCTGAAACTGAGAAACTGCACATTTTCATACCTGCGCATCACGTTATAGCAGCATTTCACCTCACAACACCATGTCACATTCAACAAGGGAACATGCACCGTGGCTGATTCTGCAAAGAAACACCAGAGGAAGGCATCGAGCAAAAAAGAGAAGAGTCAACATCCGACAGACTTTTGCTAAATGGGTTGAACTCAGAGAAGAGACAGGACGTGAAACAGATGATGAATTAGCCGTCATAATAGGACACCTCACGGGCTTTAATCACAGACCCAATCAACCCTCACAATCACAACACACCCCCGACAGATCATCAGTCCATCACAGTCTCACATTGTTTTCAATATAAGCTTAATCTTTACAGGATTCTGTTATTTATCTAAATAAATTAGCATGTTGAGGTGCAGTCTGTCAGATAAAGAGAGAGCACAACAACCCACACGTCACTTCTCAAAACATGTATTTGGCCTTGCATGATGAGGGCAAGCCTTCAGTAAACAAGCATGCTGTCCCTATCAATCACTGTCTCTGACACAAACACAAACAATCTGTATGAACGCCTTCTCCAGTTAGACAGCCTCCACCTCACTCACATGCTCCGTCAATAACCAAAAACAGCTGTGAATGGGAACTACTGAGACCAATTAGGCTGTAAACACAGAGCTGAGGCTGGTTTACTGCCAAGTAATAACATCCGCTAACCTCTAATAATCACCTGTTGGCTGCAGAGTGGCACTGACCCACCTACACATCCTTTATTTCCACCAGTCTCCCAGTTACTCAGCGTTGTTCCATCCTGAGTCCTTTTCAACAGGCTTGCAACAATTTTTCCACCTTATTTATAAAAGTGAAGACTTATGTTTGAATAATCTTCCCGTTAGAAAACAGAAAAACAACCAATACAAAGACTGAACTCCAAGCAGGACCCAATAAAATGATGCAACAAACAAATTCATTCTCTGGCACAAGTAAACAGAGTAATGCCAGCATGCCAGAAGGGTAATGTACGGCAAATAGATTGCTACTGTATTCCTCTGATAGGTGAGTGTGTGGGAGGGATGGCGTATATCACCCTGACTAATGTATGCGTGCTCGCCATACGACTGAGAGACAGGGAGCAGGAAAATGTGGCACTTAGGCCTCGTAAACTCACAAATCCTCCATAAGTCTTCCTCTCTGATTTATGCCTGCAACTCCAAAGCAACGGCGTGCTCACACATCAGGAACCAATGAAAATGTGGATCCAGAGACATAAAACGAAGAAAATAGTGAGCTGAATCAAATATTACAAAAGGTTTCTGACAAAAAGTTTTATTTCATGTCTGAGGCAAGATCGCTTTTTGTTTTTTTATCTTTAAGATTTCCAAATCTGCTCTTTCCTCCTGCAAAAGGCCTTCAGTCCGTTTCCCTCCATGCTTTTTTCCGGCCGAAGGACTTTCAAGGCCACAGCCAAACCTTTTGCTTGAGGGAGTCTATTGTGGATTTTAATGTGTCCACGATCATGAACTTTTTTTTTTTTACATTCAGAATTTTTGGTAAAGTTAAACTGAAATAATCAGCATCGTTATCATCATCATATAAAAACTGCAGCTTTTCCCTTTTAGCATATTTGTGCAGGTGTGAATGCACAGCCTTCTCTGCAGTACAGGTGTCAAACTCTGGTCCCTGAGAGCCAATATCCTGCAGGTTTTTGTTGTTTCCCTGCCACAACACACCTGACTGGAATTAATGTGCTTAAGGGTCATCCTGAAGATCTGAACTCAAACAAAGGTTTCATCGTCTTCCTCTTAATCCTAAAAGCACAAAGTTTTCTTCTAATCACATACCATATCTTAACCAGATCCTTACTGTTCACATTTGCTCAACTATATCATGACCAAAGGAAATAATGCTTTGCTTTTTTCTTATAACTACCATTAAACATATGTTTTTGACTCATTTTGAGGGCACACTGACATTTATTTTGTACATTCATGTAGATACTACACATCACAATTTCCTTCACTTTCCAGCAGCATGATTCTACGTGGCTCCATGTCACACATTAGCAAATGGATACCAACACTGGGTGTTTTGAACACACCAAGGTGGTTCTAGCAAAGAAAAGCAAGCAAGGAAAAACTTAGAATTAAACTGTCTAGTTTTGTAGGTAATCTGGATGGCATTAATCTGGCTTCCAGTACTACAGTGAGAAACCTTGGAGTTATTCTTGATCAGGATTCGTCCTTTAGCTCGCATTTAAAACAGGTTTCTAGAACCGCTTTCTTCCACCTGCATAATATTGTAAAAATTAGGGACATCCTGTCTCAGAGTGATGCAGAGAAGTTAGTCCATGCCTTTGTTACTTCAAGAC
>JBAMHV010000025.1:15879046-15891255 GCA_037177535.1 Pseudomugil gertrudae
AATGCTTGCTCAGGCTGGGGATTGCATCGAAGTCAATATTCAATGCAATCTTATGGTTTCCCTTATCTAGGCTATTTTGATTAATTGGTTCAATATGATGTGAAGCGCCCTGAGATGACACTGTCATGAAGTGGCGCTATACAAATAAAGTTGAATTGAATTGAATAGAAAAAAATAGAGTGAAAGAGTCAGAGCAAAAGATATTACAGGAGTCAACAATGGACTGACTTTTCCTGGCTGGAGGGATCTCAGAGAAGAGACTAAACATGTAGAAGCAGCATGTAGCTGCTATGCTGTAAACATGCTGTAGATGAAACTTTCACCACTTTTACATCCAGGTTAAAAACATTTCTTTTCTCATGCGTTTTGATTTGAATTATTTTAATTTAATTTACGATTTCATTGTGATCTTTGCTGTTTTTATTCTTCTTTACAACATATGTAATGCTTTTGATGTAAAGCACTTTAAATCGTCTTGCTGTACAAATAAACTTGCCTCGATGCTTCTACACACCAAGAATTACATCAAAATCTTTCTTTTGAAAGAATGATCATATAAAAGACCGCATAATTATCACGTTAAATTATTTCCATAAATCAACCTAATAAGCAGCCTAAGTATCATCAAATAATGATGCCAAACATCAAGTGGAATGACAGTACATAACACATATACACAGACAGCATATTTAAACAAAAACATAGAAAATGTGTAAGTAGTACACAAACACAACAGGAGGTAATGGAGCTTTACACCAAAACACATTGACTTTGCCTGGAGGTCGGTATTTCCACCATCAGCAGCTTCCGCTCTGTGCGTGTTCGGCTCAATGAACCGTTGAGACAATTAAACTAAATTAACCTGTGTTTGCTTGCTAACAAATCTCTTTGTTTCAGGAGCAAAGGAGGTCACTTATCAGCACAAACATTTAAACTTTAACAGGTCTCAGAGGAAGATGATCGGGCTAATGATGACCGAGGATTATTCAGAGTAACTAACACTCCAATAACCAGCAGGACTCATTACTACATGTCGTACTGAGTGGCAATAGCAGAAAAATAACCTCTTTGTTCACATTTTTGCCAGCAGTTCTTGTGTGGTAGCTCATCTTCAACCGCATCACATTAGTGGGCTATGACATCATCAATATGCTGCAAGCAAAGATGAACGGGGAGAAAAGTTTGGGAGTAGATGAGGGTCGTTTTTACTGATGAGGAACGACAACAGCGGCGAGCTGAATGCTCCCAGCAAAGAAACGCTCATCAGCCTGTCAGAGAGAGATCACTAAAAGCTGTAAGGGATCAGCTCTGCTGGCCAGTAACACCACCTGCAGCAGCATCACTTTCCATCATCTGAGAGATACAGCAGAGCATATACATGCTTATGAGCTCCCTGCTTCTGGGATGGAAGCACAGTATGTATTGGAGTGGGCTTATGAGGGTCTTACTCTGCAAATGGTCCAGCCATTATATTTTATGTATGTTCTGATGATTCTACTAAATGTGGTCCAGAAAAAAGCCACAATTTAAAAAGGCAACAAAGCAAAAAACAGTTTAAAGCTTAAATCATGAAGTTTTATTCATCTGAACAATGGAGCATGCCAAGCTAAGCCTTACTTCCCTCTAAAAGGCTTAAAAGGCCTGACCACAACATTTCTGTATTCATCTGAGACCACCAGAGGAACTATCACCTCCTGTTTGGACTGGGTGAGATACAATCCAGCTCTAATAAAGTCCAGATTTCACGCTGCTGCAGGAGGCCTTCAAATAGACGAGGAGATTATTTTGTTTACCTGTTGATTAACACAGCAGTGCAAGGAACCGTGGTGGATGAGGATACGGACAATGTCCACGTCCCCCCTCCAGGCGGCCAGGTGCAGAGGGAAGCAGCCCTTACTGTCAGGCACATTTGTCAACGCCTCGAACTGGAGCAGTTTCAGCACCACATCCCTACAGAGAGAGAGGCAGACACAAACAAAAAGAGATCAATACATCCTGAGACGAAGAGGGGATGCACAGCTGGGTGCCGAGACATGAAATCAATATTACGGTGCACCGACGTATTTCCTCGAGAGCCGCAAATCAAACCGACTATAAACCCACCACACACTTCTATTAGACTTCACTTTAAACCGCAGTGTGCCGTCAAATCGTTCAACATATTATACTGGGATGATGGATTCATTTTCAACAAGGGGTAAAGTACACAGAGCCACTACTTTAGAAAAGGAATCAACACAACAGCCTAAAGCAGGGGTGGCAAACTCCGGACCTTTAAGAGCTGAAATCCAGGAAGGGTTTCCCTGCTGCAACACACCTGACACACATCAGACTCGTTTGACAGACAAGCCTGTTAATTACCCATGGATCTGACGCAGCTGTGCTGCAGCAGGGACCCTCATAACACTTGCAGGATTGTGGCTCTTGAGGACTGGAGTTTGCCACCCCTGGCCTAAAGCAAATCTACCTGTGACTGTAAGCGTGGTGGATTTGCAGCATGGAGTATGCGTAACCATGCAGCAGATGTTTTCCAGGAATGTTATCTTTTCCACCAGCAGAATGACTGCTTTTTACAAAACCTTTGTATTGTTTCTGATTGTTGGTCATTTCAAGCTTTGAGTCCTTAAATAGGCTCTGTTTAAATCTGCAGACATGTATCAAAGATAACTATTCATTCATTATTAATCACTTTGTTTTTATTTTAATCACTTTTACTGAAATCCAAATGAATTTGGCTTCATACTGTTTGGTCTTAGTGATAACGCTCAAACGTAACGTACAACAGACTATTTTATTTCTAAATGTTCCCATACATAACATCAGGTCTCTTTTTTTAAAAAAATGTTAATATTTTCTATAAATAAACGTTGCTTCTATGTGAGTTTATGTTGGGTTGATGTGCACACTGGGACTGAGCAATGAGGCCAAAATAAAGTCTGAGTTTCCCCCTTAAATTGAATTTTAGATCTTTCTTTTCATTTTTTCTTGTTAAAAACAATACTGAAAATAAGATTAGACATGTATATGTTAATCTTACATTTTAAAAATAGTAGAAAAACTTTAATAACATAAGCGATATACCATGATCTGGCCTCTTTCTCATCATACAGAATGAGCATGTCATAAAGTGCAGCATTTCTCACTGCGGTTAAGCCTCGCTAATCCATTTTTGTTGCCTAAAACAGACGTCAAAACTCTGAAAATAACTCCTGACAGTCAACATAAAGCATGCACAGGATGATACAGGCAGTAACATTTTGACAGAGACACTTCCGTACGTATAGGGAGCATAAATGAGGCTTAAGGCCATAGGGCCACTATAGGGAACTCGGTGCTTTGTGGGTTGCATAATGGAACTAGTTTGCTTTCACACTGCACTTAGTCAAATGAAACAAACCCTGCGAATGATGTATGCCCCTCCTTGGCTGAGCAGGTGCTGCACTACTAATAACTTAAAAAAAAGATGAGATAAACAATGTAAGCTACAAGAAATTTCACTTCAATTTCCTCCACATGAGTTTTGGTCCGCTTCCTGTGTTGGTTCTCTTCAAGCAAACCCGATTTCAGCACATTTACACCTCCCCTTCTGAACCAGATTGAGAGAGGCTGCTGTGAATGCATCCTAGGTTACCATGGTGATCTAGCCACTGACACTGAAAACTTCACTACGACTTCAAACTATGCCCCCTGGTGACTCCAGCTCCAAAACAAGCTACAAGTTGATAAAGTTGCCACTGTGAAGGAATGTGTGTGTGTGTGTGTGTGTGTCAAAGAAGATGCAATTAACAGTCGTGCACTTGCTGAAACTTACATCACTGCTAAAATGTCTTCCCTCTAATAAGATCATCTTCATTACATACATTAATAGAGCAGCCAATCAGGATTAGGGTTGGCACTATTAATCAATTTAGATGCATTTAACTGGTAACGTCAGCAAAGCCGTCTCATATGAGGAAGACTCCAGCTGCAGTTGTCACTAGTGCCTGAAGAGGAAAGGTGATGCGCTTCATTTGCATTCAAAATGTCAGAAGGAGAAACAGGGGAGACAGAAGGGCAAAACCTCCCCCAGGAGTGAGGGTGAAAGCAGCATGGAGACGCTTAATAACCTGCTTGGTTCATTTCAATCTTTTATTATCCGCTCAGTAAAACGGCTGAATTATTCTAGATGGATCATAAGTTCAAAATAACAATCTTTACCTTTGTTTGTGATTGTTTTTATGCTGTATGCATCACCAAGTTCCACTAACACTGAGCTTAAATGGCAAACTCCTCAAAACAGCGCTGCCTTTAGCTATACTGTGTTCTCAGGCTTTCTTAATTGTCAATTATTTATTCATTTTCCCACCTAAGTGCCAAATACCTCCACTGAGGCTGTTTTTTTTCATCTAAAATCAACCCTGAGCTTGTACTTGGCTTTCCATTTGTCCTCCCTTCTTTCTACCGTTGATCTAAAAGGAGGAAATCCACATAATTGCCCCCAAAACGCAGCACTAATCCTTCAGCTCCCCCAAGCTGCAGCAGCGATCAGGCTTGAAGTTAATCCCAAGTGTGTAGCACATTTCTCAGCAGATCCCAGGTGAAAAAGGCTGAACCACAGCTCTGTGCAGATGCACAAACAGTACTTAACACATTCTGTAAATATATATTTGCTGTGTGTTTTACTGTTACTAACTACAGTCTTTGTTGGTTAAGTAAAAAAGAACAATTTTCATGGAGGATCATGGTCATTATTAAACATTACTAATTAGTCATTTCTTCCTCTTTAGCCTCTATTTTACTATGCTTTTGTTTTAAAGAAACATTTGTTTGATTCAAACTCAATTTAATGTGAATAATTTTTATATAGAATTTATAAAATTCCCAAAAATGTATTTAAAGTAACTATCATTGACTACAATAGGGATATGGCTGCTCCGTGTTAGCTTGTGGTTAGCCTAACTACAAGCTAGCATCATTATAAATATCTCACTTATCATACAACATAACAAAAGAATAAAACCATGTAGGACCAGATTATAAAAGACGCATAATAAATCAGTAGAATACAACAGATTTCTAGGAAATTTTCAGGATGTTTTAGATGCTAGCTACTAGCCATTTGAAGTAGCATCTGCTGGAATTAAGCTAAGCAGTTAATCATTGTTTTTCAACTTTTTTTCACCCCAGAAAACATCCCAAGTTCCTGAACAGCCAGTAAACACAGCAACCAGTGTTACAACAAACTCTGTGACCCATTAGAATCTGTAACCACAGATATTTCTTTCCATAAACGTCTTAAAAGATAAGCAAGGTCTTGAAAACACTGGAATAAAACGAGTAAGGACAATTAAAAAATACACACAGACGTGAAACACAACCAGGTTCACAATAAATCAGCATTTCTGATTGTCAGGAAATGTGTAAACTATCTGTATCTTCATTATAATGAACTTAGAGTATGATTTCCTCACTGAGGAGCTAATAAAGGTTGTCTTATTCATTTAGTTAAAGGTGCTTTCAAGCCATGCTAAACTTGCAAAACATATATAGTGCGGCAATATGTACACTAGCGCCCCCTGTGGTCAAATTTAGTTGTAACACCCAGTAATTGCTTGGTTTGCTGTTTACACTGAGTTCTGTTTTTTCAGATAATTCATAATGACTCTACAGATTAACAGATACTGGAACGACTTTATAGAACTGATGGACAAAGCCCCGGTCGATAGCAAGGTAGATCATTCAATCAGGAAGTAAGTGGATGATGAGCAAAAGGGATCAGGCTGATTTAAAAAATAATAAACATTAGTTGTGTGATAATTAGTGGCATGGAAACCAAATCATCAGGAAAGAGATGGACTCTTTTGACATCATTGATGATGAGATGTTTATCTGCGGAGAGCCACATAATTCAGTATGACACAACTCAGCTATTTATAAAGCTGCTGTGATATTCTTATGTTGGTGGGACCGAGGGGTAGTGTAGAGTAAATGTATTTAAAAAGTATGTTAGAGTCTTACCTGTGTCCATTGAGTGCAGCATGATGTAAAGGTGTGTATCCTGAGCTGTCTGTGCAGTTCACGTTCAGGCCCTTCCACATGCTGCAGGGTAGAGATACACAAGTATTAATGCTTTATGTTGGGAGATATATTTTATTTAGCTACACGTAAACATATAAAATCCTCCTGGATCTTCTATAAACAGCATTTTGGGTCCAAATTTTTTTCAATACAGTTAGAAAAAATTAAATATGGATAAAAACTAACTGAAATATGGTATTATAAACATGCTTTTAATGAAGGAATCTCTTCTATAAAGAGTAAAAAATGCAGGTTGTGCAGTGTGCAATTAGGGATTGATGCACTATAATAAAGTTAAAGATATTATGGGGTTAAAATGTTGTTTTAATGTATCACAGTCTTAAGATAAGATCTATAATTTCTCATTTCAAGGCTGCAGACAGAAGAGTTAAAGTTCTATTTCATCATGGAGATGGGTAATAAAAGTAAACAGGGTTAAGTTTTCTTGCAAAAAGCTGAGCAGTGAGCATGAAACCACAAAAAGGAACAGGTACCGTGTGGCGCACTTATACTATACTGTATATACACACTCCATCACACACACAGCTCAGGTTTTTCCTGTGGATATAATTATATGACCTGTCTTTTTCATATGAACTCCTCCAAGTTTGACCCAGAGAAGCAGTAATTAGCTAAATTCCAGCTAAGCGGCTCTTGGGCAGTTGCATCCAGTTGTTTCTGAAAGTGATTGCTTTACCTATTTCATTACAGACAGCTGTAGAAAGTGATAGAAAATAGAGGTTTCTGGCACAGAAAACATGGTTGCACTGTGCAAATGTGTGCAAATATTTGCATTCTAGGCAAGCGGGAGACGCTTCATTTTCCACGTTATTGATGCTGATACAGAACTATGGTTAAAAAAGGGAGAGCATGTTCAATACGGACATTTGACAATTACTGACTGGAAGAAAGGAAATATCAAATATAACATGATTCACCTATAAGATAATGTTTTGTTTGAGTTTGTTCAATTTTAGCTTTCCTGAAAAACTTCAGTTTTTCAGCGACTGAGACTGACACAGCCTGCAAACACCAGAAGGACATTCTGAGTTTGACAGACATCAACATAATGATGAAGGTCATGCCGTTATGCAATGAGTGTGTGCACATAAACACAAGTACGTCTGAATTAAAAATCTTGTTAGGGGCTGGTTGCACAAACACAGAGCTAAACAAGCTCTACTAAAAAGTCTGCTGTAGATATTTTGTTTCTCTGCATTGGATGCAAACAAGGTCGATTTTAGTCAAAAAGCAGGAATCACAAATGTCAAGCAGACGCGTGCACATGCAGCATGCAGACAGATCAGATGCAAAAGTAAGAAAACTATGCTAGAATGTATGTTTGCATGTCTGTGTCACTATAGATCACTTTGATCTGCACTTTGTGCACTGACCCACACACAGGCTGAGCCAGGTGTTTTAAAAGAGACAGCAATGACAACAATTTCTACAAATGTCAAAAATATTCAATTAAATTAGTTCTGAAATGTAACCACATTTAAAAATTGTATTAAAATCATTATGAACAGTAAAAAATATAGATATATTTAAACCTACTTGAATTACTTTTAAAATTTACACGGAATTTAGTTTAATGACATTTTTTAGGTCAAAATTAAAAAGCTATAACAAATAAATAAACAGAAATCAAATTAAACAAAATTTAATATCTGTTCCAAAAAATGTATTTAATTCAAATAAAGTAATAATCTGTTTTCTCTCATAAGGGTAATAAAGCAAAGTATAAAAATCTTTTAAAAGGGAGGTGCAACTAAACAAATGTCTGAGACCAAAAATTCAATTAATCTTTTAAAACATTTATAAAAAAAAGATGCATATTTGTGTGAGCTACTTCACATACTACATCAGAGTGCTTCATTTAACAGCAGTTATGAGTAAAAGTACAGAATAAGCATCAGGAAGTTTGCTAAAATTATGTATTTATTTGTCTAAAGTATTTTTCTATAAATAAATCCTACTCTGCTTATGTGTCAGGTGTTTTATATTCTATAATCAGCACTGTGACAAACTAAGACTTGATAACTTGATAGTTTATTAATCATGTTTGAAACCACAAATTTAACCACAAACACTTTAACATGTTTTCTACACTCTATAGCTGCTCAGTGAACAAATGAGGCATTCAACACACACACACACATACACACATTCACCGATGTCGTCAAACAACCAGCCTATGCATCAATCCATCAAACCCTGTATCATAAACACGACACCACTCGTAAACACACCTTATAATCCACAAACCCAGCAGTCATACTGGGAGTTGCTGCACAAACAGACTTTGTGTGTAAATGTTGTTGGCTGTGTGTGTAAGTCGCACTGTAAATGCAGAGCCAAGTGAAGGTGTTGTGTTTACAAACCCCTCCATGTTCTGGGCCCTGCAGTTACAGATAACTTGACATGCTTGATGTAATGTATAGTAAATATTTACCGGTTAGCTACTTCAGGAACAAGTTAGCGCCGCCTTAGCCTCTTGTAGCTTTTTGTTTTGTTCTTTTTAGCTCCTGGTTTCCATCATGAGTCTGTTTATGTTAGAGACACTAGGGGGACATTTTTGGTTTTTGTTTGTTTTTTTCAGGTGATTTTGTGAAAATGTGTACAATTGTGTTTAGTAAAAGCCCAAAAAGAAACATATTAAAAAACCTACAAAGTTAAAGCCAAACGAGAAGCCAACAACGTAGCATTATTTTGGGTTTTCTACTTGCTGCTGATAATTTGCTGCAGCTTTTCGTAGCCACTCTCCCTAATTTCCTTTTCTAATTCATTGTAAAACTCTGCATTTCCTGGTTGTTTACTCCATAACACGCCATCTTAACCGGTCACATGACCTACTACGTGATGTAAACGTGAAAAAAGTGTTTCCATTACACTTTTCTGATAAACTTCTATATCACAATGTCTGAAAAAACACCTCATGAGAGCTCAAAAATATTTTAAATTTGTTAATAATAATAATGTTAATTTATATATTTACTAAACCAGTTAAAGCCTAAAGTATGAAATAAGAAACAGAATTTTTGGATCTTAAACAGCAAAACCTAAACAAGTAGACACAGTTGTATCAAGTGAGGAAGAAAGAAAATTAAATCACTAATAATTTCATTCATTTAATTATAAACATCATTTTAACCAAACAACTGTTTCCCAGTTTCACTTCTGTGTCAACAAACCAGCTAAAGCAAGAGATATGATGCAGCACACTTTTTACATGTTTATAAATCCTGTTTGATGCAAGAAGAAACGGTAAAAATGATTAATTCTAAAGGAAAGTGCAGGTAAAATAAAAAAGTTTTAAAAAACTAATATTTTTTCAGTAGAACGATGTAGCAAACAAACAAATAAAAAATGATACAGCTTTAAGTGATACATTTGGTTGCTGAGGAAGAGCGGAAGTTGTGACAAAGTCCATTAAAACTGAAGTGCTGCCTCCTAGTGGACAGGTGGACACACACTGGAAACGTCACACTGTGGCATCCTCTGTCCCTTAGTGGACAGACACCACCTGAGACATTGCTGAAGTTTGATGTAAATAATTGTTTAGATCTTTTCTGGCTAAATTTGAACCTAAACCTTTAAAATCACTGATTTAAATCTGCGCTCACAGTTATAGAAACGGTTTGTGAATCACGCACATCCAGAGGGTTAACCGGCCACCCTGGCCTCTCTTACCTCCTCCCTTCACCTTCGACAGAAGCTGACTGTTTGCTAACAAGCTCCCTGTTTATCAGCACTAAACACTAACAAGCTAATTTAATGTCCTGTTTGACACATCAGCCACAACAACATAATGAGCTTAAAATAAATCATTAAAACAACACTGGCTTCCCTGATAAAACCGGTCTAACTGTGCCCTTGACTGAACAATGTCTCCAAACATCACTGATAATTTGACATGTGCAGTTTTCAGCAAACCTCCCAAGCTGCCAGAAACAAGTCAAACGACATCTTTTTAGTTTGCTATCCTTCTAGTTACGTTGCAAAATCTAATCAAGCCCCCAAATATTAACTGTCATGTCCTCTGCGACAGGTTCTCATATGAACCGCTGCACAGTGAAACAGTCTGTGGCTGTAAATGCTGATCTCTGCAGCGACAGTCTGTCAAAAAAAAACACTGCAAGTAAAAATAAAATGCAGGGAAATAACTTGCTCTCCTTATCAGAGCTGTTCTGTTTCAGCTCGAAACTCCCAAACATGTCAGTGTCCTGTCGCCATCCCATTGTTTCCAGTAGCTGCATGAACCTATCCAGCAGCAGAAATGGAATTAAAGGCAACTTGAGATTGGATGGAGGAATGTTGCCACTGCAGGAATGCAGACTCTTGGCAGATTAGTCAAATATGCAGACGGCGTCTTACCTAATTAACCTCGGCAAAGTGAAGAAGCGCTCTGGTTAGGCATGCTGTCTTGGTCTTTCTCTGCATGTGTGCACAGCTGCTACCAACACACTCCACGTAATAATAAAAAATTGAACAGTGTAAGCTTTTCTCCTTTAACCTTGCCTTTTCTCAGCATAATGCAATGACACACAAGCATTATCTTGCACCAGAGATGTCTCGTTTGCCGAGATCCAAACATGCTTCAGTTCATTCAGTCAGATAAAGAGGTTAAATGGTTAGGGTTAGGTATCACAACAGGAAGAACAACAGTGTTCAATCCGTTCCTTGCTAAAACTTTGACAACATTTCTGTGACATTTAGACATCCAAACAGATCAAGCTGTTTTGGCTGTTTCATTCACAAAGCAGAGCATTCGCGAGTCACGCCGTGGTTACGGTGTAGACCAAGAAACAAACCTCCATTAAAGTTAAACTCTGCGTGTGAATTATTTGGTAATAATTTTCCAAAGTCACACACAGAAGGTCATTTAGCGTTTTCAGTGAAGCTGCATGCTTTGAAATAGCAGAAAATAACAGATTTCGGTGTTTCACTACAAGACATTTGCAAACACGTGACCTGAAGCATCTGAAATATGCCGCTTCGCACTAAACAGGAGCTCAACTCGCTCCCTTAATGTTGAGAGATGTCATTTACTATCTGTCAGATCAAAACAGGACCTGTAATGTTTAACAAGCACAACAAAAGGATGTCATTTTGGTACACATGTGTGACTTTGACATTTGAGACGTTTCAGATTGAAGGTTTCATGTGCTGGTTCTTACTATGAATATTAAAGCCTGTGTTGTTCAGGCTAGATCACAGCGAGCATTATCATGAAAGGAGCAGGAAGGAAGAAGCTGGATAAACCTTTGTAGTGCTGCTTCTTTTCAAATTAAACTTTGTTTAACTTAGCTTCAACCCTCTTCAGTAAAAAATCTATCACTCTGTTGACGTTCACGCTGCGTAGGTAATGAAGTAAAAACCGAAAGCCTTGCAACAGGAACTGAGGACTCAACAACAGTAATACCTTCTGGGGAAATCAAAAAGGGAACCAATATGAGGTGAGATGTGTTCGCTATCAGAGCAGATAAAGCCAGACAGGAAGTGGGCTTGCTTCATTTCCTGTTTTGAGCAAGCAGAATAGATACCTGATGATTAAGAACGGTATTGCAGCAGCTTGCTAACTGATACGGCCCACCGGTGTGTTAAAGTGCAGGCACACGTAGGGGTTTTCTTTGGAAGTGGCCTTTGATGTTTAAACCTTTGACTAATGCAGAAACAGACCAGCCTCCACGCTGCTTCAGGCCAAGAGTTTCCACTTCACACTCTGATGTCTCATGCAGGTGTGCAGGTATGGATAATGTTCATGCAACTGTGTGTATGTGTGTGTGCTGTCAAAGGTGGGATTCGCTCAGCCACAGAAAAGCAATTATACAAATTGCAGGGTGTGAGAGCCCTCTCAAAATATTAAGTTCTGCAGAATCAACCTTCTTTCCCCATCTTTGATTTTGATTGTGTCCATGACCACCCTGCAAATACACCAACAGACCAAGCAGACTGAAGCCCTGCTGTATAAACAGTGAATTTAACACAATTATTAATGTGCCCTACATATAGTCACATGGCAACCACATCATGTTTACACTGCCTCAGTTTCCGAACACTTCTGATTGTAGATAGGTAGGTAGGTAGGTAGGTAGGTAGGTAGGTAGGTAGGTAGGTAGGTAGGTAGGTAGGTAGGTAGGTAGGTAGGT
>JBAMHV010000025.1:15896918-15908160 GCA_037177535.1 Pseudomugil gertrudae
GTCCTCTGTGGTCCTCATGGAGAGGACATCAACAGCTTGACTGAGTGTATGACGGATTATATGGACTCCTGTGTAGATTGCACCATCCCAAAAAGAACAGTGAAGACCCTTCATTATTAAAAAAAACTATTACAATTTGAATTTCCCTCTGGGATCAATAAAGTTTTGTTCATTTCATTTCACAGAGAACCTCCAGAATTTCGGATTTTAGATGATGAAATGAGCTGCTGTGAGTCCGCTCAGCCAAAACCTTTCAGCTGCAGATGGTTGTGTTTTATTCACACATAGAGATCTGCTAGCCGACTTATTAAAGTTTCTAAATGTCATATAGTGAAACTTAGAGCATGAGCTCAAAGTGCAGGTGCAGGGTCTACATTTGCATTTTGGTGCTTGTGGGTCAAAATCCCCTTCGTTATTCTCCTGTTGGTGTTTACTCAGAGGTTCTATGTGGATGAAGCCAGAATAAAAGAAACACTTGTTGCTTGTTAATCCACTTTGTTCAATATCACGTGGAAAATCCATAAACAGCCACAAAAGCTTGGCTGCTCCTCGTCATGCTGGACAGCAGTCTGGTCACATTTAACTGTGGGATGGCATGCCATTCCTCAGCCAGGAGTTGTTGAAGGTCAACCAGTGTGGTTGTGTCGGTCAGTCTGGCACGTACAGCCCAACCAAACTGATCCCACATGTGTTCAGCTGAGGTCTGGACTCACAGCAGCTCATTTCATCATCTAAAATCTGAGGTTCTCTGTGATGAGGTAGGTCTCAGATTCTGGAGATACATGGGATCACCAGGGTTTAACTGGCCTGTGCTGGTCATACACCGACACACAGGTAGCGCTTAAATCTCAGAGGTAAAGTGAACACCAACAGGAAGGTATTACACGGGATTGGGCCCATTTTTAGGGTACACGACCAACATACCTGCTTGTAAAGCTGAGTCAGCAAGGTCGCAATGGACAAAACAACACTAATTAGTGTTACTGAAGAGAGGAAATGATGAACCAAAAGCAGGTTTCCTTTGTTACTGTGCTACAATATGTTAAACTGAGATGTCCTTGAGTAGAACATTTCTATTTTAAGCGTTAATAGAAAGTTTTAGACCAGTGGACTCTGACCTCTGATCAGCTACATAAACTCGAGTTACGGTTTAAAATATGGAAGCTTTAAGGTCCAAACTTGCAGTCTGAATCAGTGTAAGCCAAATGTTTACACAGAGGGGACATACTGTATTATAGCAGGGAAATGTTTATATAATTGATTACTGGGAGCATCATTGACAAACAGCCCTAAAGGAAGTAAACACCAGCTGACACATTCAATAGGTAATGAGGTCACTCCCTGACAGGAAGTCATTTCTCTTGAATGATTATCTGACTGAAACTTAAACTAAATCCTTCTTAGCTTTGAAATTCTCCATAACAGAATCAACCCCATGTCCTGACAAGCTGCACAGCTCCCTGATGGGCTTCAGAGGAGCAAGTCTCATCCAGGATTTTGGGTTAGGGCCTGGAGATGCTAAAACCCCTCATATGGGACCAGAAGGCTTTTATTTATCAAAGAAATCAAAAAGTATATTTATTAAACAGTCATGCTTTATATAATTACTGTTAATTTAGTCAATTTAGCTTTGATTTGATGAAGTGTGTATCCTTGTGTATCACTGGTTTGCCTTCAGATGGTGAATTTTTAATACTTTGTCTTACATAAAGCAGATTAAATACAACTTTCTATGTTTAGGATTAAACAATTCTACAGATTTAAGGGAATTAGATTTACATCTTTTAATCCTGAATGTATATAAAGTCCCAAAGTGTGTGTGTATAGTTGCAGATTAGAATATACACTTTTTAGGACATTTAGATACAAACTTGAATAAAAACATCATTTTCAGTCATTAATTGACTGGATTCTTCATGCAGGGAGCAAAATGAGACAAAGAAAAGAAAAAGGAACCAGAAAAATACATATATTCTTATCATGCAGCACATCAGAGAACAGAAAGGAACAATAACAACAAAAACATAGCAGGTGGGTGATGTAATCATCAGACAAGCACAAAGCACTTCCCATCCATCTTTACGTCTAAAGCAGTGTGTCTCTCATCTACCTCCTTAAATAAAGATGGAAACATCTGTTCTCTGATGACTTCCTCTGTGACGTCAGAATGATCCTAAAATGCACTTTGACCTTTAAAGGTGAATCTAATCAGACTTTCTCTAAACTTATAAACGCATCTGCACAACAAGCACGAGTAGTTATTTTACATGCTGTTCTCTGGCAGGGTGATAAACCAGCCTCTGATATCCGGAGTTCTCCTGCTGGAACAGACCGAAGCGGAAAAGCGATTGCATCTTTTAAAAGCTGAGATAATAAAACAGCTACATTAACAATAATCTCACATATAAAGTAATTATTTAAGAACTTAAATGTGACTTTTAATGTTAACAAATGCCAAAGAATGTGAACTAAATCAAATACAATCCACAATATTTGGAATTCTTTCCTGTAGCGGATAACATTGTTAAAACTAAAGCAGATAAAAGAGGAAGAAGAGGAGCTTCGTCTGCAGTTTCTATTGATTCACAATGCAGCTGTCCTAATCAGTAACAATCTAGAGGTCTGCAATCATTAAGTGTATGAAACGAATGTGTGTCTTCCTGAAGCAACTCTCCTCACAATAAGTAAGTGACAGAAAGCCTTAGATCTCCACTTAACCACAGCCACAAATCCATCGGGCTGACCGTCCATTCTGCAGATCAGCAGCATCAAGTATGGGAAACATCGGCTCCAGATCTGTGTCTGAATGGGACGAGCGATCCATACGCAGGACTGAGACGGTCGATGCATTTATACTGCAGATCTCGCTCTTCAGCCACTGTGGTTGGCATGAGGGAGCACTGGATACAGCATAAACCGCCGTTTCACTTTCAGGATCTGAAATGCTTTGATTGCTTATTGTTCGAGTTATTGATCTGGTAACAACATGAAGAATTTACAGGCATGCTTGGGGAGTATTGATGTAAGCAGAGAGGGTTCAGGAATGAATCAGCCCACTGTAGAGTCATTTCCTGTGTCTGACACGCTCTTACTGCTTGACCAAACACGGTCCCCACATTGTGACGCTATGCAGAAACACTCCTACATACATGTCTCCATAGATCCACATATGAGACACAGACTGTGGACACACTTACCCACAGGTCCAGTTAAAACCCCTGATAAAGTTAACCCACCCATGAACAAGCGGTAAGAACATCTTTTTTTGTAATATGAGGTTTTTTGTCACTTTAGAAATATATATATATATATATATACTGTGTATATATATATATATATAATATTTGCTATTTATTAATATGTAATGTTCTTATAGGATAATCTCCTGCTTCCTGGTGTCTGTTAAAGGGCAAAGGTCAGGAATCAGGTTGTGTTTGAGCAAAGTTTTTACCATATGCTGATGCCAAATGTCTCAAACTATGTATCACGTATGCCATGCTGTATTGTATTATCAATCAAACTTTATTGAACCCTGTAGTACCTACATATAAACTTATATATACTTTATACTTCTGCCTCCTTTTTTTAAAGAAAACTTTTAAGAAAATCATTGAATATTTCAATCAGTTTTACGTCTTTAGTCCAAACGGGCATCTGACAGCTTGGAAAAAAATCCTTTTTATTCTTTATCAGATCTTCCTAACCCCACAAGCCTTTTTTGTTTACATTTTCCCCTCTGACAGACCGCTTCTGAATATTAAGATGCAAAGGCAGGCCCTGAAATGTGTGAACTCAGGCGGCTGCATCTACAAACCGCATTAAATGTTGCTTCTGTGGGGCGTTGTTCAGCTCAAGTTCAACTTGATAAATGCATTTTTCCTCTGCCTTCTCTTCTTCTGTGAAGTGCACTCCAGGGAATGAGGTGATTTTCCTGACCAGTTCAGGCTGAATATCATCTGGAAATGCATCAGCTTTAGTTACAGCCACGCCAAGTCCATCTTCATTATCCACTCTGCTATGAGGAAATTAGCCATGCAGGCCCAATGGAAATCATGATAAAAGGATATCTGTGGGAAAGCCATTATGATTAAATCAGGGAAGGCATGGAAATTAAAGTGAAGAGCATGGAGGTGCTTTAAGAAAACAAATAGTTGCAAACTTAACATTTATACTGCTGTTTAGTGTCTGTGTAACATCTTTAAACCATGCTGTGTTGCTTAGAGCTCTGCTTTGTGACGAAGCAGATATCTCAAGAAGGAGGTGCTTTTCCTGGAGTCTGTGTATACAGCATGAGAGCAACATCAGGGAGACATGTCTATATAAGGCCACCTTAGGGGCTTCGGTTTACCCAGAGTCAATACTCACATTTCTATCTTACTGAGCAACATGACCTGCTGAGGTCCAGGGATGTGACCCACAACACAGAATATTCAGGAATCATTCAGTTTAACAAATAAGAAGTTAAGATTCACATTCATTCACCAAAAAAAGGGATAATGCACAACCTTTTGTCATGTAAATATGCCTTGTATGTCCACTCTGCTCAAACTACAATGATATAGTAGGACATATTTCAGTGCAGAACATTTTATGCAGACCAGAGACATATCAAGTTCCCACACAGAACAATGACTGCTCAGCACCAGAGCTGCTGCCTCTGGCCGAAGAGTTTTACTGCTACTGGACGTTACAACTAGCGGACATACTGGTCAGCAGACGTTGCAGCTAGCGGCGGTTCTGGCTAATAGATGATCTTCTGGAGATGGAGTACCCGGAGAGAACCCATGCATACACGGGGAGAACATGCAAACTCCACAGAGAAAGGCCACTGTTCAAACCTTCCCCAGCTGAGGCTCAAACCAGCAACCTTCTTGCTGTGAGGCAGCCTAGCTAACAGCTACGGCACTGGAAATAACAGGGATGGGCAACTCCGGTCCTCGAGGGCCACAGTCCTGCAAGTGTTAGGAATTTCTCTCCTGCTCCAACACATCTGACACACATCAGACTTAATTAGAAGACTTGTGCAATGCTTCACGTCAAATTCTGCTAATTACCCATTGATATGAGTCAGGTGTGTTGCAGCAGGGAAATTCCTAACACTTACAGGACCGGACCCTTGAGGACCGGAGTTGCCCATCCCTGGGATATAACATAAACATCAAAGAAGGTTAACAAAAGAACTGTAGACCATTCATTTTTATTCCATTTTCATTGAGTAGCCATGTTGCAAAGAAAGAATTAACTATAACATAAGAAAATAAAATACTTTCTGGATCGGATTTGGAACGGCATCTTTAGGTTTGTTGCCATAGTTACAGCTGGTAGTCACTTGATGTCTGACAGCGAGAAAGCAGTGAGTTTTGTGTCCAATGGACACTATATAGTGTGCTATGCAGTGTAGCCCTATGTAGTGAATGAGGGGTAAGGACACAGGGTGCACATTCAGTCACAGTCCTAAAAACACAGTAAAAAATCTTTTGTCCTAATTAAATAAAACACGTAAAATGGCTGAAGGGTTTTTTCACTCAGAAACACAGACGTTATGTGAAAATGTGTTCATTCAAACATTATTTTGTTAACCAAAAATGTTATCTTGCAGCTAAGTATCTTACTTCATCTTGTACAGCATACAATAAAGTTTTAATTTAATTTGAATTATGTTTAATTCTCTTTTGAAAATGTCCACCTCCTGTTTTAATGTGCAGACACTGTTCATTACCACAGAGGTTGCATATCACTATTTATGCTATATTTGTAATTGTTTGAGATTCTTTTGCAGGATAATTTACTGCAAGCTGTTTTCTTTGTTTTTGCTTTCTTTTAAACAGTAATTAAACCTACTCATATTTACACTAAATGTAAATAGCTTTGTGTTTTAATTTCGTTTCATTACTGTACCAATTAGTATGGTCTTAAAACTCAGGTATGTACTGACAGTAAGTACTGAACCCTGAATGTTCCCCGTTATATACTGTTTACACAAATTTCCATCCTATCCATAAAAAAGGTATTTCATTAAAACAAACAGAAATACTGGTAATTACATCCCTTACAGAAGGATGTCAGTGAGCGACACACTAAAGACATTTCTCCCCCTGTACTGTTTTCCATTAGCTGAATGCACTGGTGTTATGCTTTCATTGTATCACATCTGGCTTGACTTTCACCTAGGAATAACCATTTAAAGCTAATATACTTTTCACAGTCATCTGGTTATTATTTGGCCATTTCTCAAACCCCCTGGTGTTGAACAGGTGTTCAAGGTTAGCTAACAGCTTGTTGCTAGCATCATGAGCACATGCCGTCACTTTTCCATCTGCGATGAAAGATGGCTGTGTTCCACATCACCACTGAGTTTTTATGTGCTGCTGCTGCTTTTTCCTGACAGACGGGTAAAGGCTCAACTAAATCCAGCACGTTTCAAAACCTTCAACTAAACTGATGAGGCATAGGCTTCCCATCAATTTTCAGATAAAGTCCATTCTTTGCTTTTCATGTCTGACATCAAACTTCATCCGATGACACAGCTATGACCCCAGATTTTTGGATGGGTGTTTCACTCACAAACGTTCAAATGTGCTATGCTAACTTAACTTGGAAGAGGTTGCACTGCGCCTCCGTTTTGTTCATATTTTCTGTACGGGTGGCACACAGTAGCTTTTTCTGATTTTTGTCTTTGACTCTGCATCTTTCTTTTATTTGTTGTCTATTTGTTATTTGCACTACAGTCTAGACCCAGAGAGATGTTCTTGTGCTGGTTAGCAAGCATTTTAGCACAATGATGCTCCTCTGAGGACATAGCCATGCTAGTTTAAACATGATTAGCTGGTAGTTGTATAAATTAGTTTATTTCTCTCAGTTAAATGATTATGTGTAAATTCAACAATCAATCTCCAGCCCTGTACTGTACCAAAAAAGTCACTAAATGAGTACATTAACCTCATGCTATCATTTTTTATATTTTAGGATTTTATAGACAAAGATACACAGTTGGTCTGCAAAATTTGAGGGGTAAATTTAGACAGATTTAGACTAAATATCACCGAAGCAATTATGCAATAAGGAATACATACATAGCAGAACTGTCAGAACTTTATAAATGTATGGTTGTCCCACAATAATTACCACAAAAAGAAAGTGGTTTCTCATTGTGTTTGAACCAAAACAATTAAGCAAAAATTGTGCTGAAAAGCATTTGAGCTGCAGTTTGTGCTCTTATGCCCCCCCCTCCACACACACACACACACACACACTCACACACACACCATCTTTTGCTTAAAGCAACGCAGCAACTGCATTGAGCTGGTACAAACTTCCTGCCGATGACTCGTCATAGAATTGTAACCCGATAAGGATGATCAGGGTTCTGTATCGGTGCTGTTGCTTATCTTAACACCTCGTCATGATGGTGAAAGGAACGTCATCAATTACTCAAAATGCTCGACTGTGTGAGAAAAGAAACGATGGATAAACAGAGTGTGTTTACAGACCCAAACAGGGAGAACTGGTGTATGAACGTGGTCCAAACAGTCCACATAAGTTGTTCAATGAACATTAACTTGATGAAAAGTGATATTTTCATACTCATAACCACTGAACCGCAGAACAAGATGAAGCCTAACTTTTTTCTCTATCACACCTCACTTCGCCATTTGCACTAGATTGTAAAACATACGGTACCCACCATGGCTCTCCCGCTTTGTCACTGGCATGCCTGAAAGCGTCTGCATGAGCGAGCATCACTTTACCAAGCCGGTGAAGATGTTTCTGTACACAGCTGAAAACAGCCGCAGTCATAAAGTCGACATTCTCGCACTTCCCACCTCATCTGAGAGGCCATTTCACTTTTACATGCGAGTGAAATCACAGCACGGCTGTTACCTTTATTCACATCTAGGGTGATTTTGTCACATGATGTCATGAAAATGTGATGCAGAAGGAAGGAAATGGCTCTGATGGTTGGTTAACAATGAACTTTTGATGGGCCCAGTTTGTGTCGTTCTGTTGTCTGACACCGGTCACTGATGAATATGTAAATGAGAGCAGCTTTGTAGCTTTAATAGAATACAACATATGGAGGCGCAGGGAGAAACAGAGGAGAAAAATTCATGTAAGCACTCACAGGATCAAACAGTGACATGAGAACACATCTACTCAGCTCATAGTAATATTAAAAATGTCAGCATTGTACTGAACAGTTGGTTCATGCACTCTTTGATGGATGCAAAACAAAGAAGAGGGGTGGGCTTTCCTCACGTAGGATAAAAAAGCATAAATTCAAATATACGCAACACTGATGTGCATTAAAAGCTAAGAACAGTCTATAAATGAAAGAAAATGCCAAATGCTTTGTTCGGTCCATGCAGTTAAACCGTCACATCTGCTCGTGTCTTCAGTGTGTTTCACCATGGCAACCAAGCTGCCATGCACGTGCCTCTGGATGCATTAACAGAAACTGCAAGTGTCAGCTCACAAATGTTTCAGACTTAATACAGTCTCATCAGTTTTTTTCTCTTTTATTTTGCTTTTAACTTTGAAAACGAATCCTGTGTGGACATGTGTCTCCTCATTGCAGATGGCTGAGCCTAATAGGCCTGTCAGCAGGGCTGCTGCATCCCATTTACACTGACCAGACCACAGGATGGCTCATCTGCTGCTGCAGGTCTCCGAACAAAAAGCGCCTGGTTTAAAAAAGATCAATAAATGCAATATCGTTTCATAAACCATAGAGGGATTTTTTTATTCATCCTCTTTTCCAGTGATGTTATTTACCAAGGCTTAACAAGATCTTATATATATACGGTTCATACACATAAACATGTGCACACACACACAGGCGAGCCCTCTGGCATGTCAGAGAACATGTCAACCCGCTGAACATCTACAGTTCTCTCAGGGAGAAGCCCTGCAGAGAGCACCATGTCCATCACCGGGAGTTGCACAGCTTAACAAGCTGGATTTTTGTAGGAATTTCTACATCATTTCAGGTTAAAATGGATCCAGTGCTCTTTCTAGGTTGTTGTCGACAAGTTATCTGAGATGTGAACTCTATTTATGACATACTGAATGAAACGCTTCATCAAGACATTTAAAAAGTTTAACTTTGGGGGGTTTTATCACAGCATTTCTGGCTGGGTTGGTGGAAACATGGTTTTGGTATGGTATTTCACAAAAGAAAAAAGCTTTTACACAACAGCAGAACGACAACTGTCTGCTGTACTGTGACATGTAGTGTACATGCCAGGCCTCTAGGGGGCAGTAATACTTTACTGACATACCCAGATGTGCACTGGAGCCTCATAAAATCCCAACAAACACATTGCTTCATCTTCAATAACTGCATAAAAGTTCTACCAGGTTTTATTTAAACACAGTTGCACAAAAAAAAACGAGGGGTCTGCCATTGTTGCTGTGCGGATCTGGGTGCATAAGCGCACGTCACCTAAAGATGCCGGTTGCAGTTTACATTTACAGGACAAGAAAATTTCCCTGTTGTAAAATCTTTGTGCCTTTATCCACCCAAAACGCTGCTACCATGTAAACCAGTCCTTAAACGCTTTGTTTTTATCCGCACTACAGGTCGTAACTGCACATCGTTGCTTTAAATGCCCCCCAAACATGAAGCAACATCGTTGCACTGCATGATGAACGGCAGTGCTGCGAAGACAACAGAACTTTGTGATGCTTTGTGTCAGTATGAAGCAAAGTGTCCTCCTGCATATGTGCAGAGTTAAAATGTGCCATTTTTGTTTCAGTAAAATGTCTCTAAATGTGCTTATAAGTAGATTTTCTTCCCATTTTTAGACCTCGCCTACCTGTTTTTCAATGCTTTCCTCTTCCATGCCTTCAGGTCAAAATAACCAGCAGGGATCAGAGTGGTGTCAATCATCTTATCACATCCGTACGGAAACATCCCTTTATGCATCAGGTTTAGTAAATTTGGGGACACGGCAGAAGCAAAGGCAGCTGTATTTTTTTAAATCATCTGCATTTGTCTGCAAACAGAAAGTATTTAAAGAAGTGAAATCTCTCCAAGCGACCACTGAAAACCCTTTCTGTCCATCCATCACTCTCTGATTGCAACAGCTCATTACTTTAACCCTTATTTACACGTAAACACTTTATGGTCTGCAAACACTGACACGCTCAATCTGTCTTCCTGCATCTTTGTCACTTATCTCCCTCCATCTGTTGTTCTCTAACTTTTGACTAAATCCTTCACTTTCACTAGTTTCTCCCAACTTAAACCCAACTTACTTCCCTCGCTTGCCAATCATGCGAACACAGAGACGTCCAAAACGAGCTCACACACACAGACACACACAAATGAAGGCGTCCGCTGCCAAGTTGTGTTCACACACAGCTGCATGCAATTACCCACCACAAGAAGGTATTTAAAACATGAGACTCTGGCCGGCTTTATTTATCGGATTTATCAAAATAGCTCCTCCATGAATGTCTATAATCGTGCCAAGTGAGTGTGTGTTTGCACATATAGATGCAGCAGAGGACTGGAAGTGGTCAGGCTAACATTTGCTTCCTTTCTTTCTTTCCTTTAATCTTAATATGCAGCTTTTTTTACAGGATTTTTCATTATATTTGCATGTAGTAACATGTTCTCCACTAGAGGACGTAAAGCAAGACCAGAGTACCCAGAGAGAACCCACACTAACACGAGAAGAACATGCAAACTCCACACATTAAGGCCACTGTTCAGACCAGACGGCTTAGAGATGGTTTACACGGCTGTTTCCAAACAAATCATCCATAGAGTGAAATTTCACTGCAGCACCGTTTAATGAACAGATGCACAAAGGATGATGTGGCGCTAATGTGCATGTGTCCATGCGATCGCTTCAAGTTCCTACACTTTGTCCTTGAAAAGATACAAAGATAAAAAGAAGCACGAAGAGCCGACTCCACTGTTAAACAGATTGGTTATTGTGAATGTTTCACAATGTGTTTTCTTTTTGTTCACCCATTCCAGCTAGGATACTGTAGTTCTGCACAGCTGGAATAAAAAAAAATGACCATTCTGCATTAATCTGAACTGAAGGAAGACATCTATAGTGTAAAGCATCAAAACATTGGCTGCAAACATGTGCTTCACCGAGACATGGCTGCATGAACACATCCCAGACTGTAATGCGTCTGTACACGGCCTTAACACGGTCCGTGCAGACCGCAGTGAACGGCTCGGTGGAGACCTGGGGGGAGGTGGAGTTGCAGTGCTGGTTGGCCA
>JBAMHV010000025.1:15908260-15922761 GCA_037177535.1 Pseudomugil gertrudae
ATATATATATATATATATATATATATATGCAGTGAGGAGCTCAAAGTATCATCCAACTTTTGTTTCTTATTATTGAGCATATTACAAATATAATTGTTTTAATTTGGTAACTTAGCTCAGCCCTGCTGAATATTTTATAAATGTGAAATGATTTGGACTTATCTATTAAACCTATTTACTAAATTGTACATGTTCACATGTTGAACGTGATGTACTTAATGTGAGTATTCACATTATCACAAGTACAAGAACAAGTTAACTATTCTGAGTTCTCTCCTTATCAGCAACAAAACATCCTTGGGACAGCAACACACACACACACACACACACTCATCCCATCCCTCTGACCCCTCAGTTTCACCCCCAGCGGTTGTCTGGGAGACGCAGCAGACAGTACAGCCTGTCTTTGCCAGGCTTAAAACGGGCCAGGAAGCTGCAGCTGATGCCAAAGATCTTTCAACCAAAAGAAAGAGATACACACAAGCAGTTGTGCACACACACACACAGGAAAAGTAGAGATACACACTCATCTGCATGTGCTCCCCACACACTCAGATGTCCTGGAAAATGTGACTCAGCAAAGACCTGAACTCGCGCTGAACAGTGAAGATGGATGGTTTCACCTAACAATTCCACACAGTGCAAAAATGAATTGTCCTGAGCGTCTCTGTGTTATAATGTGGACTCCACGTTGTTTCTAAGTTCGCCAAAGGGCATGCAACACCAACGTATCTGCATTCTAAGGAGGATATCTCACTATGGAAATGTTTCTTTACCATAGCCTATGAGCAATCTGAGATATTATCAGCATTATATTTGTCTGAAACAGCACGATTTGCTAAATCTGACTTTTTTTCACATTTATATACCATGTGTTTTAATTATAAAGCTCTAATTCAAATTTTATTTTTAAAATACTTAAAAATCTGCAGCAGAAGTACTAAACAAAATAAAGGGGCAGTAAGAATATGTTTGGCAACGATACTCTCCCTCCCTCTCTTTCTCCTACTCACTGGTTGACATCCTGCATGCTGACTAACTCGTTGGCTCTGGCAAGCATTCACTGAGCAGGCAAACATTTACCCACCCCGCAATCATCCGGCAAGGGAACACGTTTTGTAATTTAATTGAGGCTGTGTAGCATGTTTGTGAAATGTGGAGGCTCCTCAGCATTCTGCTGCTTTTTGTGGAGGGGTATCCATTACCACAACAGGTGTGTGAGCAATGCCGATTATAACATTACAGAAAGCGAGACGGCAGAGATCCAGTCTAAAGATGCAGAAATTTTCATTCAAATCGGTTAAAGATCTGTTTTTACAAGAAGGTTATTGCTCAGGTGTGCTTGGAGTAAAACAGATGTAATTGGCTTCAGCTTCCAAACCGATTAAAACAAAACACACGCTGGTTTCTGAAGTGTTCAGCTCTGTAAAACATGCAGGACGCCGGACCTCTGAGGGCCAGGATAGAGGACATATGTTATGAACTTCTGGTTATTGTTCCGCTGGGAGGAGAACTTTGATCCCAGTCCTAAATGGAAAACTTTACAGGAGACTGGAACAGCTTTTCCACCAGAATTTCACAGGATTTAGCACCATTCATCATCCTGTCCAGATCTACTGCAACCCTCCTCCAACACACCTGAACCAAATGAACGCCTCTAAAAGTTGCAGGATAAAGTAAATCTCGAGGGTCGGACATGGATACCTCAATTAAACTGCCAAAACTTCATTTTACAGTGACAACACTGTAAAAGAAAATACAAATAGTCACCCTAATTTATTCCCGACCCATTTTATTTTATCTCCAGCACCTGAATTGCTCAGTCAAGCACTCCAAAAGTAGAATATTACAAGAGTGAATGGGGGAAATTATAGCTGTAATCAATTCTTTTGTCAGTCAAATTAACAGGAGCGTTGCATTGCCCTGGCACCTGCTCGGTATTACAGTCAGAGCAGGAAAAAGAGAAGAACTCAGGAGGATGGGATGACCCAACGTGCCATCAACACACCTTCTTGAGCTTATTTTTCCCCCCAACATTAAAGTGCGTGGCCAGCTGATGCACCACACAGTTACCCAGATGATTCATAAGCAGCAAGGAAAGCTGCCAAAGAGGACTCCTCCATAACAGATCGATAAAATCCTGAGCTAAGCAGTGATTTAACTCCCACATGACCACTGCCACAGTAGGAGGCAAAGAGGAAGAACCTGTCAGATCATGGGAGAGCTGCTTTTTGTTTTACTTTTTATACTAAAGCTCTACCTATAGTTTGAATATATCAGTATATTGTTTACCTAAACAGTAAATTTCTTTGTCCAATCTCAATTAGCTCATATTTGATTTGAACTGCAACATGAATTAGGACTTGTATTATCGTCAGTCTGTAAAAGCAGTTTCTTCTTGAGCTGCCAAAGTGCCTCAGTGTCTCTAAACCTTTCATAAACAGCCAAAACTGATCTGATTATTAAACTTCTTCTTAGATTTTCTAAAAGTTGTCAGCAAGGACAACTGAGTCATACAGATTTGAGCCCAACAAAACAAACATGATAGCACACCCTGTTCTAAACTCATTTGTAATCATTAAGAAGGCAACAAGTCAATGCTACTGCCGACCCAACTCGTCTGCTCATGATGGCAAATAGAAGTGAACTTAAATAGACTTATACTGCGTTCTGGATGCTGCAGAGTTCAATTTCTGCTCATTTCCTGCCACGTCGTGCAAAAGGCATTCTGGGAGACAAGAGGCTATTGAAGATCCACTGCTAATAGCCTTCGTTACATGCCAAACAAAATGCCTTACAAATAGAACAGTCCTTGTCACTAACAGATCCACACAACAGACCCGGAAATGCGACACAACTGTAGAACCTGATGGCAGCAACATATCTGTAAAAAGGTTTTAAAGTTTTGGAACAAATCTAAAACAACAGGAGCGTTTGACAGGAAATCATTTCAGGATGTAAGAAAATATCGATATATGAAAATATCGCGGTATTTTGTGTGACGATATTATATCAATATTTAAAAGAACTGACTTTTTGAACTGTGACCTCTTCTTAATCAGTGAGTTGGTTTAAGGTATGGAGCAGTGCTGAGACCGTTTTCTTACCATTAAATGGTAGTAAAGAAAAATGACAATATATCAGCTTTTTATAATATCACAATATATCTCAATATATCGTATTGTTACTGTTGTATTGTATCGCCAGGGTCTTGTTAATACACAACCTTAATATCAGAAACATGACTGGGTATAAAAGGAGACTCTCCATAAAGATACACAGAGATAAACTAATCTGAAACAAACTGCTGTGAAACGTTTTTTCTTTTCTCTTACATGAATGTCATAAAGTTCTGCTTTTTGTTGCTCTATCCTGTGCTGAAAGATGTAAATATAAGTTTATATGTAGTAAAAATTTAAACAATTATTACAGACAAAAACCTAATATATCCATCTACAAATAATTGTAGCTAAAATGGGACCTGTGAGCTAATTCATGCTTTATATGGCATTTATGTCTGGTAATTATGCACACACTAAACTAAGATGTTTGACTTTTCACACTTATGATGTGAAGAAAAGTAGCAACAGACATGACACCTTACAAAGGTGAGGTTTGCACAGATATTAATAACCTCAGGGACAACTCACAGTCCAAAGCTGACAGACTTTACCTTCTGAACCCACACACACAGTGAAACAGGTCATGTCATTGCTTTGGGGATGGGAGGTGTGAACTTACATCAAAGACTGAACTGCACAAATAAATTAGCTGCTCATGAGAAAGGTCACAACATCTGAGCAACTATTATCCTCTGTGGAGCTGGAAGGGCTCTGAGAGAGAGATGCATGGTGTCAAACATGTACCCACACAGCCCATCACACCACACGCAACAGAGCTGATTCAGAGTAAATATCTGACCATGACATCCAACTCACACAGAACCAGACAATCTGATCTGGTTCTGCTAGTTAATCATACCTCTGGGTTACGTTTAAGAGACTCTTTCACTGCCACAAGCCATCCCTGCACCACCAAAGCACCGGATATGGTGCATCAAATGAAAAAACGCTTCACAGGATGTCAAATATAATGTCACCTTTCAAGCTCACTTTGTTTTATGGCCACAGAAAACCAGTACTACCATCAACCTCAGTTATTCCATAATGGTTCCAACAGTGATGTGGTCTGTATACAGAAAAACCCATGTTTCAGGTATGAGCCTGGACATGTTTAATATAATCAGGTGATGCTGCCAGCTATTTTGTGCATTAAGCTGGTCTTATCTAGCATATCTATCAAACCTTAAACATGTAGAGGTGCTCGGACACCTTGGTCCAAATAAAAAGCTTATAGAAACATTATTGGTGCTACTCGGTCAATAAAATGTTGTAAAAAATGTCTTTTAAGAAAGCAGTTTAACACTTTTGTTGCATTCTAGGTAAATGTTAGAACAGCAAGTTTACAGAGAACAATCAGGAAATTCTCTCAAGTTTATAATAAAATGAGACAGCACAAAGTCTGCTGAGCATCAGAAGATGAAAACATGCACTTCACCAACCATAACTTAGCCAGCGTGCTGATGGTAACAGCATTTATTGTCTGCTTTATTGCTAAAAACTCACATTGTGGTTTTGTGCATCGTTTAATCTTTAAATCCCTAATAATCTCTGTGAAAGCCACATGCAGCACTTTGGCTGACAAGTAACCGTTTCCACATCTGAGCCAGGTTTGTCTGCGACACGTGAGCAGGACTCTGCAGAATCTGTGCTCAGGAGCGGGCAGGGCAACACCTGCTGGCACCTGCTGGTGCCCTGTTCTGCCCCTGGCAATGCTTTCCATGACAGCAACAGACACAGCCTCACACAGCCTGCAGAAAGCAGAAGCACTGACATTAAGGCTGACTGCTCCTGCAGAGAGGAGATGGCACATGACAAGTGGGCTTTGCATTTGTTTTGTGTCCTTGCTAGGTGATGAAACATGCCATCATACAGGAGTGGAGTGAGAGAAGATTAAACTGGCCGTTTGTGAATCATTTGAGAAAAAATGGCTTGGATGCTTCTCACTATTTCACTATCATGGCTGTCCATTTAAATGCACAAAAGAGCCATTACAGCACACCAAGGACAGCAGATGGGACTTAAACATGATCATGACATCAGTTTGTTATGATGCCATTTGTTATGATATTAGTACATTTATCTGCAGTACCTCATAAAGCAGCAAATGTTTCATGAGCACACTCTTCCTGGCAGTTTAATAATATCAGCAGCTCTGTTTTATGCAGTGATTCACTCAGAGTTTGCCAACGTAACCTCAGACAAGTGCGTTTCCTTTTTTAATGCCCAGAGCTTTTACTCAATGAGTTTATATCCCAATACAGGCTGGAACAACATAAAAACCTGATAATAATAAAAATAATTATTATTATTATCATGAATAATAAAAAATAATAACAATAGTATAATAATTATTATCATGAATGATAATAATAATAATAATATACATCTCGCCTGCTAATAACTGGGGTAGCTTTATGTCCTCACTGTAAAATTTGGGTTTTAACCTTCAGATTTGTGCATGTTTAGGCTCCTGTTTTAGATTGCTGACCTACTTCAGCCGTGCACGTCCTGCTGTTGTTTGAGGTCATCTAATCAGAATCTGTTGCAATCGTTTCCGGACTCGCGGAGACCCATCTTTCCAGGCGGCAGCTGCCAGACTGTGAAATTACCTGCCATTATCTCTACATAGTTTGGACTCTGTGGATACTTTTAAAATGCGGCTGAAGACATTTTTATTCCCACAAGTTTTTGGTTCAGTTTTGTCTCTTTTGAGTGTTCCTATATATTTATGTTTTGTGTACTTTGTCAGCATATTTTTATTGTGAAAGGTGCTATATAAGTAAACTTTACTTCCTTACAGTACTGCATGGTACTTGCTACATAAGCAAATAAATAAAATAACATGAAGATTAACTATTTTATTTAGAATAAAACTCTTGACTACAATTACACAGTGAACACTTCCTCATTATTTGTAACTGTGTGGGGTAAACTTCCTGTCCAGGAAGGTTCAATCAAGCTGCAAAATATAGTTTACGGTAATTTAGAGACGATACTTATTTTTAATGCCTTTCATAATAAAAACATATATCTCTATATCTCTATCCTATCACTACTATATTGCCAAAGGATCTCTTTTTAGACTTGGAATTTGTATGAAGCCACTTCCTGTAAAAATTTCCACAAATCACAAAGCTTAAATTGATGCTACTATCCAATCAGGAGCAGCCAAAGATCCCCATGTGATCAGAAAGTTCTGCGTGTCTGATAAGAACATGATACTGGTCCTCTATGGCTGGAATGAAGCTATTGAGATGATTCTCGTGCACGAAGGTGCCAAAAAACCAAACAAAAAGAAAAATTGAGTTAATTTTTGTGATGATAGTAAAAAAAAAACAGCTGGAAGAAAAAAAAGTAATATGTAAATAGTTTCTGTTGTGTTTATTTCAAAGCTAATATGCTAATGCTATGCTAAAGTTTTTAGATTTAACAAACTACAGGTAGGCCAAAAAATAGTCAAATATGACTTTTAGAAGTGACATTCAACAAAAACCTTTAATATCACCAATGTATTATTAATAAATAATATTATCCATCTATACATCCATTATCTGTACTGCTTAATCCAACAAATAAAGGGTGCCTTGTTGTTTTCATCATTGTTACTTGAAGCTAGAAATCTGTTTCCTTTGCTTTCGGTTTCTCAGTGGATTTACTTGTAAATTTGAATGTAAATTAACTAGCAACTATTTCATAATGAGCTACAGTTATTATGCAAAACAATGTGTTGTAAATTGACAGTAAGTTGACAACAATTTATCTGAGTAAATGCAAACAGATATGAGGCTTATCGGCCTCCTGGCAACATGTTACCCTCATTACCTCCGCTCTGCTTTCATATTTCCTTTTAAATCCCTCCGAGTGAGTAAATGAGAGCGTTTAGAGATAAAGGACACGAGCTGTTTAACTTCCAGAGTTAAACAACACTGTAATTGGCAGGTGGAAGCATGAAGAGGAAACGGAGATTCTTAAACTGTTTGATATGATTAGAAAGCTTTTAATTCTCCTCCTTTTCACTGCCGACACGTTGGCGTTATTAGCTGAAGCTGCCAAAGCTGCTTTGTGTATCTAAACATAAGATGTTCCCATAAAGATTAAAACCAGGTTGATCCTAAACATTTTCTCCTGTTCTGTTGTATAGTGATATCATTATTGTCCAATCTGATGTTTAAAAATGTTGATATAAAAAGGTAAAAATGGAGTAAATTCACATAACAGCTCTTTTTTATCTTATTTTATTAAATGCTATCACAATTTGAGATTTACTGGGATGTTTTTTCAAATAAAATGTTTTAAAAAGAGCACGAATGTGGTGATTTTGAAGGAAAACACTATTATGCACCAGAGAAGAATTGGTTGAACTAACCCACTGTGTGATTTTTGGAAGTGCATCAAAACTCCATCAGACGCATTGAAAGCGGAGCCACTTAATTACCAGCAAAAGAGAAGAGGAAAGATTTGCTTTGTGAGGGGATAAAGGGATGAGGGGAAGGAATATTTTATTCAGCAGCCAAATCTCCACACATCCCAGGAGAAAAAGATGTGTGTGTGTGTGTGTGTTCCTCCCTGGTTTTCCCATGGCTATTTACAACCCAGTCAGACGCTGGGGACCGTCTGGAGTTCATACAAAGCACACCAGATTAAAGAAAAACCCCAACATGACCATAAGCAATGCACACACAGAAACATCTCCTCCCCGGGCATCTAAACGCAGATAAAAACACACCAGTTCCATTCATGTAAAAATATAATTCCTCTTCCAGCCCTTCTGGAACGAAACCACACACCAGCCTGAGTGCAACATGCAAGTACGCGCTGCTCTAAAGCAATACTCACATTTAATTACGCTTTTTTAAAGCTTTTTCACAGCCCACACACTCTGGCTTCAGGTACCTCTGCCCCAAAAAGCAAGTGCTCCATTTGCATATTATTATCCAGCTGTAAGGGTGGAGGGGGGGTTCTTCACTCAGGGAGTGACAAAATGATGGAGAAGAAAACATGCAGACATGTGGACAGCTGCAGCAGCAAAGTTTGATGTAACGTAAACACAGAAACTTTTTCCTCTCAACATTTCAAAACTGACGTTTGTGTTCCAGAGATGAAATCTTGTTGACGCCTGTCAACAGTTTCTATCATGCCGGGTTAGTATAAAACCGCTACTCCATATATAGCACATTTCTCCTGTAGATTTAGAACGAAATGAGAGCAAATCTTTGGGCTTAATCTAGAATTTAGGCTAAATATTTCACTGTGCAACACGCAAACTGTGAGGATTACTCTAATCCACATCCACATGCACACATGCAGATAGGAGACAATTAAATAATAAAAAAAGAAGGGAGACAGATGAGCAAACAAATGCATCTATAATAGCATAATTCTACTAAATGGAAAGGCTGGGAAATGATTGTTTTAGCTAAAACAGTCTGTTCTGATAAAATGAAACTATGTAAACAAACTAAATGGACAGCGTTGAAGAGTAAAGGCCCTGCCTGCATCTACCACACTGAACTGACACATGCAGGTACATCCACATGCTGTTTAATGTGCACTGCAAAGTCCCATTCAATTCATTTATAAGCAGTAGTGGGGAAGCCATGTAACATAAAACACACTCTGAATGAGTCCATTCTTTAAAAACTGGGTTACAGTTCATATTTATGATGCTCTGTATATTTAAAACCTTTTAAAACTTAATAAAAGCAGCTCAAAAGGCAGAGAACATAGTGTTGTTTTAAGCTTGTGCTTCCAAAGGTAACCCCTTAAAATGTGAGCATTATTGTTCACATGCTTGTATTTAATGTTTATGACCTGAGAAATCCACTAGGATGCGCACTGCAGAACCCACTCAGGCCACGGTGGAAACAAAATAAAGTTTGCCTGAAGCAGGATCACATGGCATGCAAGCACCCTGAATTTAACACGGCGTGTCTCACATATAAAATAATCTGGTCAAATTGATCCCAGCACACCCCCCTCGTGCTCATTTGCATATGGCAGCTACGATACTCATTTGTGAACATAATTAAAAGAACATATATTTAGCCCATTTTTGGTACATAGGTAGTTATGTTCATACTAAACATGGTCAAACATTACTGCCCACATACGTCCAAGCATCCGTCACATGGTATGGTTGTTAGGCAGTAACTACACCAAACAGCAAATATGGCGGCACTAGATGAGATTGTGATGATACACGTTCAGATAAGAACAGTGATGGTGGTTCTCTGTAATACAACTTCTTCACAAATGTCCAACGTCCATGTACACGTCTCACTTCACTCAGAAAGGAGTGTGCAAACAACACCATGCACTGTATGTCCTCAACTTGTGTTCATGGGAAAGAGGCTTGCTATGCCTGAACAAACAACTGAAATGATTTGGTTCATTCATCACCTGCCAGACTGTGCAGATCGTTTTCATTTATACCTGCTGAAACGTGAATTTGCACACATTCAACCTGGCTCAGCATCTGTGGGAAAACACAGAGCTCCTTTGCTTACGCATGACAGAACTCTCCTCATCATCAACACAGAATGAGGCTAAATCATCCGGTTTTATGGTGACAAGTCATCCAGCAACACTAACCTCTGATACCTTTTCCTTTATATAAAAAAAAAGAACATAAGATGTCCTGCTTGTTTTCCACCTTCTTAAGTCGTCTAACCATAACTGTATGAAAATTAGTTGTGTGTTTATTACACTGCAAGATGACAGACATGAAGCTGGATGAAGACATGAAGGGATATGATAACACTTTCTCTCTTATCTTTCAGCTTTGTTGTGTGCTCAATGGGCTGAGACAGCACTGTCATTCACCTTGGTGCATTTAACCAGCTTCAGGTGAAGTGCGTGACCAATTGAAATCCAAAACAAGTGATGAACTGTAAGAGGGCAGCGAGGTCAAGTGTTCGTTTGAGCCACATCCTTTCTAAGAGCTTAAAAGCACTAGAGACGGGGTTGGGGAAGGGCAGGGGGGTACAGATGGGATGATAGGGGAATAAGGGAAGATGGGAGGTGAGGATGCAAGGAGAAAGAAGGGGTAGCTGGAAAAGTTGGACAGCAGCGAGGAGGCTGAGTCACTGCACACTTTTACAGTTTACCAAAAGCAAACAGTGAAATCGCAGCCCAGAAAACCTGACAAGCATTTGTAAAATAGAAGAAAACAAACGTTTGATGGCTTTTTGGGTTTCAGGGACAAAAGAGAGCGATTGTTAACCGGGCAGATGGACAGTCGTGCATTAGGAGAGTGCAGGATGCTACTATCTTACAGATGAGACTGAAACACGGAGCTGAAGACAGTCTTAAAATCATCTTGCAGCTTCCCAAAAATCATTTCATGCAGACATAAAGCAAGTTGATGACAAGGTCGGTTAAGGTCACACTCGCCCCTATTTTATTTAATTTCCCTTAAAGTTCTCCAAGAGGACTCCCAGGGATCAAATAACGTGGTAGTAAGTAGAAAGCAGCTCTGGTACCTTTTACACATCAAGACATTTTATTTCAGGTCATAATGTTTGGCATAGCGGTTGATATTTACTCATTAAACTGAGACTAAGCTAAAATGAGCTCAAAGGGATGTAAAGGCATAAAAAAGGAAGATTTGCTTCCTGCTTTCACACACAAAACTATCGGGAGAGCACCGCTACCTGCTGGCACAGCTGCTACTGACTTTAGTTATTTGTCCAATGTTTCCAGCTTTAATGAGTAAGCCATTGAATATTCTCAGTTGGAATAGGATGAGTCCTGACCACACTGGTAGGAGAAGGAAAGTGTTTGCACTTGCTGCCGGATCTGAGCACACTCTCTCTCATTCTCGGGCAGGACTTGGACTGGTCTTAGATCACCGATACCAGCCTCTCTTCATAAATCTGCCTCATACAGTATGTCCAAACCATTTCTGATGAACTCGGTGTCCTGGAAATCTGGAATTACTTCAACGAAATACGAGAGCATTCATTCTTTTCACAGGTATACCATTCGTTTTCACAAGTTGTTGGTTTCGTCTATTACTTCCTGTAAATATGGGAGCATTGTTATTTCAGATCATGCACCACGGTGAAGTCCGATCGGCCTTTATCTGGCAAACGACACACCAGATGTTTCCAGTCTGACTATTAAAGATGCCGTGAAGACCAAACAAAACAAACAAGGCCAAAAAATGTCCTACACAACCAGCATGAAAGAGAAAAACTGTAAGGAAAGATTAAAGACTTAGACCACCAACCAGGTGCTCTCTGGGCCCCTGGAGGTGTAGCATAGGCAGCCAGGATGAGTGGACGCCTGGGGCACTGCTGCCTCTGACACTTGGTGAGGCCGTTTCCCTTCTCCCCTCGAGTAGTCCTGGTGATATTGATGTAAACATGATGACATCAGCGTAACTCTGCCATATCACATGATGAGAATAAGGGCTCGTCATACCAGTCGACCAACCAAACAGAATTACACACAGCTGCAACAGATAGTGTTTGGTGACAACTCAGCTGGGTTCTCTGATGATGATAGCTATATATATATATATATATATATTGCTGCATAAAGTACTTATTTAGTGTTTGGCACCACTGATACAAAGCTAATTTTGCAGCTGTCAAGGACACTATACATCCAATGGAGAAGGGTAGCATGACAATATAGATTATACAATGAGACTGCCTTTAGGTTAGACCTACACACACACAAAAAGACAGAGGTCATGTCAGTCTGTGTCTGACACATTGAAACAGGCTATCTGTGTTAATAAATAAGAAAGGACACTTACCCCAAGCAAAACCAAGACACTGTTACTGAAGCTACCCGGCAGGGTTTTTAATCCTGTCAATAAAACTTCTCTAATTTGGGATTTAAATGTGTTACAAGGACGTCGAGGAAGAGATGGAGTGACAGAAAATGAATGACAGAGCTGCAGATGAGGCCTGGTAGAAAATCCATAGTCTGCCTGTTATCTGAACAATAATTAGTTTCCCCCTCCTCATCCCCCACCTCCTCACAGCCACCCTTTTCTTCCTCATCCCTCCTACCTCACTTGCTTCCCCTTTCTCTCATCCCCTTTTGTGCACACTAATACACACACATTTCAACGCACAGCCATGCAGGTAACAAAGAGAATGGCAGGGACCTGCATTGAAAGCATCATCTTTTGATTTGGTGCGCGAGTGCCGAACAATGTGCCGACGACACCGTGGAGAAGTCTTAGTGTCAACAAATGCCCTGCGCTTATGTGAAAGACAGTGCACACACACACACACTATCAAAAAGTCACTGCGCATACATGCAGCGAGACGCACGCAGGCATGATTAGCATGAAGCGTGTAATCAGTGAATGGCCTGATTAGCGGGTTACACTGCAGTGCAAGACAAAGAGATTCATTTACTCATCCTCTTTTTTAAAAAATGGGAAAATGAAGGGCTGTGGGGGTGGAGACACAAGGGAGAAGCTATAAAAACCATTTTGTGGAGATGCCAGAAAGACAGACTGGGAGCAGACAGACACACAAGCACGCTGCCAAATGCAGACAAAGAGGCAGAAGAAGAATGCAGCAACCAACAACACAGGAGTACAAGACAGGCAGAGAGTTAAAAAGAAAGACAGCTGCAAAGACAGGGAAACTTACAGAAACCCCCCAAACACACACACACACCATCATACAAAGGGTTGGTGTGCTGGTTGAAGTCTGCAGGGAGGCTTTGCTCTTCTCACCAGTTAGACATTTAGGAGCGCTTACTCAGCAGAGCTCCTGTGTCTCCCCGTTACCCCGAGAATGAGTCAGAAATGAGCAGCAATGAGGAGAAAACGCAAGTTCTTATGAAGGTTAAATTTGCATTCATGCTGCTTTTGAACTTTTCGGGAAAGATACCAAAGAGACATCCTTACAGAGCCGTTTGTAGCGGGTCTGTACTGTGTGTACCTCAGAACAACCTTGATGAAGCAAGGATCTAAATGAGCTTTGACAAATACATTCTGGAGCATTGCTGCACTAATCAGAGGATGCTAATGCTTCTATCAATGCAAGAAGTATAGTTTTACCATAGTAACCACAATAAGGTTAATTTTTTATGCTTATTTCACTTCCAATCAATCAACTGAAATTCCCCGCTATACTATCACAGATAAAACAATCAGGATCATTCATACTGGGATGCTTTTGGAGCCCCCAGTTTGTGGGAGATCCGTGAATTCTGAATTGGAGAATGGTGGGAAAGTAAAATGAGTGCTTGGCGAACAATTTATTCCTAATTTTTCATTCTGGAGTTAGCGGGCAGCTGAATATTTAATGTCTTCTCTTAAAAAAAGAAGACTGATTCATCATACACATGGAGAGCTGGAGATGGAATAAGGTTATGCTAAGACAGAATTATGGAAACCCTCCAGTTATTGAGTCTCATTATGAAGAAGATTGAGTACATCGGTGGTAGATGGTGAAACATAAGAGCAGAACTCCAGCGCTGCGTGCTCTCGGTGTATGTTTATAGTTGAGATATAGCCCCTTACAGTGGTTTCCCATCTAAAAGCTCAAATAACGTTTTACATTTGCAGGTCAGCATCCTAACAGAATTGTTCTGAAAGGTAATTCTCCTCGTATATAATGGAAAAAGTGACCCTGAAATAAACTCTGCAGCAGGTTCAGCTTACAACTAAATGTAAATCAATCTGTCTCTGAACTCACCGTCTGAACAATGACTTATTTGAGCTCTAGTTTAGATTGTTCATTAGTCCCAGCTTAAGGGCAGGATAATCTATCCATCCATCCATCCATCCATCCATCCATCCACCTACCCGCCTATCCATCCATCCATCCATCTACCCGCCTATCCATCCATCCATCCATCCATCCATCTACCCACCTATCCATCCATCCATCCATCCATCCATCCATCTACCCACCTATCCATCCATCCATCCATCCATCCATCCATCCATCCATCCATCCATCTACCCACCTATCCATCCATCCATCCATCCATCCACCCACCCGCCTATCCATCCATCCATCCATCCATCCATCCATCCATCCATCCATCCATCTACCCACCCGCCTATCCATCCATCCATCAATCAATCCACCCGCCTATCCATCCACCCACCTGCCTATCCATCCATTCACCCACCCACCCGCCTATCCATCCATCCATCCACCCACCCACCCACCCGCCTATCCATCCATCCATCCACCCACCCACCCACCCACCCATCCATCCATCCACCCACCCACGCGCCTATCCATCCATCCATCCATCCATCCACCCACCCGCCTATCCATCCATCCATCCATCCATCCACCCGCATATCCATCCATCCATCCATCCATCCATCCATCCATCCATCCATCCATCCATCCATCCATCTACCCACCCGCCTATCCATCCATCCATCAA
>JBAMHV010000025.1:15944215-15964661 GCA_037177535.1 Pseudomugil gertrudae
TAGATAGATAGATAGATAGATAGATAGATAGATAGATAGATAGATAGATAGATAGATAGATAGATAGATAGATATGGGTGTGTGTGTGTGTGTTCCTCTGTACTGCTTATTCCAATTCAGGGTCACACAGGTAGCAGGAACCTATCCCAGCAATCATTAGGCAAAGAGGTGGGGTACCTTGAAGATAGGTTGCCAGTCCATCACTAGGCAACACAGAGAGACAAACAACCAGTCACACACATGTTCACACCTGAGGATATTTTTTAATGAGCATACGTTTAACGTTCATGTCTTTGGACCAGTGGAAGGAAGCTGGAGAGAATCCACGCCAACACATGGAGAACATGCAAACTGTATATCATTACAGGCTCTTACATTGCTTTTTTATGTTTTCTCTTTGTTTTTTAAATCATTATTGATTTATATCTGTGTGCAACTTTTATAGTAAAGTAGAAACTAATTCACGTCTATTTCTTTCTAGTGTTTTAATGGGGTCTCAGTGTGTGGACAACCCTATATGCTTCTCATGTTATCAAATGCATTTCTGGATCATAACATCTGACAAAAGAATAATAAATTGGAGTGAATTCAATATCTACCTGCCACTTTCAAAGCTTTTATATTGAAAGCAATCCCGCGAGACTTCCGGTACTACTTTCCCTAACTTGACGGAAAGAGTTGTCTGTCTGTCTGGGCGTGGATGAGATGCTACAACCCCAACAGGCGGCTTTACCTTTGTTAGTACCATATAAAAAGAGAAAAAGTCACAATCGCAGCTTGTTGTCACTGTCAGGAAACTTATCTGGCATGCGCATGCGCACTCAACCTGAGTTCCTTTCACAAATGGTGCTGCAGTTGAATGGATTTGGAAACAGGTGAGATCCCAAAATAGCTTTATTCCCCTTTATGAGTATATTTTTAAACGTGGATGAATATAATGAAAGAATTTTTTAAAAAGCAGCAAAGGAGATTTTTTTTCAATACAAATTGATTGATCTATACAAACAGCTGTGTAATATAGATGTTTCACACATGCTCTCCAGCTCACCCTGCAGCTATTCAGGCTTCACACATTCTGTTTGGGTGCTGTGCACGTTTCCAGCTTGGAGGAATTTGGATGAAGGAGCCAGTAGAGAAACAAGCTTCAGAGCAGACCTGTGTGCATGAAAGCAGCTGCAGAGCATGAAGAAGATCAACTCTTTGTTCATCCAGAATGGTAATTTTACTATCAGCACTTCCAGACAGCATCATCACTCCTCATGTCAGCGAGTGGCTGAGGGATGTGGATCAAGTCTGGACCTGCAGGATTAGAAACTGAGGCCGAGAAGGCTCCACAAATTAGATTATTTTTAATTTTTCTTTTCATACATTTGATTTGAAGTTGCTTCATTACACGCGGGGATGTTTATCTCTCCCACACAAGTCTTAACATCTTGTTTTTTCCTGGTTGGAAGGTCTCACGTTGCCCGAGGCCACGTTTTACTGCAGAATAAAGGTCTGAGGCTGATAGTTTGAGGCATTTTATCCAGACGCTGCAGTGGGCTGCAGACCTGTCCAGACTGTATACTGCCTCTTGCTTAGCAGCTGCTTGGATCATGCATGGATGCACATGTTACAAGTCACACATGTAAACCTGGATCATTTATCTTGTGAGCTTTTGCATCACGTGATTGGATGAGATGAAAGCTGACTTGTGTGGGGTTAAGTTTAGATTAACCTTTTCATCCATTTTTGTTCCTGCTTATCTGAAGTTATACACCCAAAATAAACACACAACCTTCACAACTACCAGTGCTGTTGCACAATCTTTATCTGAAAAGGAAGCAGAGACGTGTGAGAATACTAATGAAGTGTCAGAACCAGAACGTGTTGCTGTGTCTGAGTAAATTCAGCTGAAATACAGTAGAAAATGCAGATCCCTTCCAGCAGAAAACCACACCACTTTCAGTTCCCATGTTTTGGTTACATTCCACTATAATTGCTTGGGTTTGAATCCTGCATGTTGCGCTGTGGTAGCAACGCTTGGTAATCTTTTAGCTGAGATTCTCACTGTGATTTTTATATGCTGCATATTAGGATCACTGCTTCATAATGTGTGCAAGGATCTGTGCAGCATGTGACTCTTGCTGCTCGCTGTCTGTGCTGGTGAAGAGGTTAAACCTGACGATGCCACATTTGCAGGAGGAATTAAATACTTTAAGCTCAGCTAACAGACCAAACTTGTCCAAGATGATGGATTAAAAGTAAGTAAAACTTTATTTATACAACAGTCCAGATTTACGATATGTTTTTAACTTGCTTTTAAAAGCAACCACACTCTTTTAACCTTTAATTCAAGCGACACTGGTGCAGAAGCCCTCTGATATAACCTGGTGCCTGTCGGGGAAGAGCTCTTCATGTCAGTGAGGAGGTTATGTTTAGACGTGAACAGCACTTTGTAATTATCTGATCCTGATGAAACAAAAGCATGAATAATGATTTCCAGGTCAGGACGCGTACCTCCCGCCCAATGATTATGGGAAATGGATGGATGGACAGTTCAGGACATGACCTAGGAGATCAAATATCTCAGATAATAAAAATATATGTGCATCCTCTAAAACCAGGATCAGAAGTTATTCCAGGGATCTTGAGAAAGGATTTTACTAAAGAACCAAGAGGTCCATGATTAGTCTGTTCCATCCCAAAGTTGCATTGTGTGTCTATAAAGGTTGACAGAATGTGCCCAAAGGGGAGCAAATACAATAAAAACAACCAAACAGAACCTTGGGGTACACCGTAATGGACTGGACAAAGAGACGATCTGAACCGGTCCAAGCCAGATCCTGAAAGACCAACCCAGCATCTACAAGGCTGGATTATGGAAGAAAACTCTCTGGATGAAGAACCTGTTAGATTTCACTGCAAACTTTGTCTCATTGTTGCTACTTTTGAAGATATTCTTTTGTAAATACGTGTTTTTGGAGAGTGGTGTAGGTGTAAATAAGCTTATGCTTCTACCTACTCCATTTTGGACATTTTAAGTTTTTATATATAATTACAATTGTATTTATTTATTTATTTATTATTTTTTGTTCTTTGCATTTTTTGCAGTACTTGTACATGTTTGAAATAAAAAATAATAAATCCAAAAATGTTGCTGGTTTGCTGCAGGTACTGTGAAATGAAACTAAAGCGACAGGATGAAGCTGTGAACTGGCATCTGCACCCACAACAAGGGTTGGATGCAAATTCTGCTCCTTATACTGAGCCAAGTCACACAACACACACAAATCACCTGTGCCTCATGCAGCTGGTTTACTGTCTTACCCCTCCCTACCCTCCTCCACGTACGGTGCATATGCATGTATACACACTGATCCTCCGTACATAATGCTCTCTGATATGGTCCCCATTACAAAAACATTAACCTGCAGCATGTAAATAAGCTTTCATGTTAGCAGAAGAGAGCAAAGCTCTCCTCTTAGACCTGTTTAACGCCTAACATCCTCTGTGCGCTACTCCAGCTGTAAATTGTCCCGAGCAACTATGTGCACAAAGACCAAACGGCCCTGTGCAGTGGTTCACCGCAGCTCATTTAAGCCCACTAAGCACCAAGTTTACCTCCACTTATTCAATTCATTCTCAAAATGCTGTCAGATTAGTCATATGACAGCATGTAGCAGTAGCAGAAAGTATTCAGGTGGCACATTCATTGGGGAAAATTCTCCAGGATTAATCATACCACTCTCCACATTACCCATATCCCACAATGCCACAGTGCTAGTATTGATTTATTCACTGTTATTAGTTGAATAACAACCTATTTGACTCATTTTTTAATCTTCAGACAGGCATTCTCCCTTCTTTAGTTAAATAAAGTCATTATGAACATTATATAACTGGATGAAGGCCAGTAAGAGTTCAGGCAGAGGTTCCCAAAGGAAGCAAAGTCTTCCTCGGACCTGTTGGAGCCACTCGGTCACCTCCAGACAGCTCTACCACACTATGTGCACTATGTGCTTCCTCCTCTGGACTCTGAGATTTTTATTCCTCTCATGTTCTTCCTTTGTGCCATCACATTTGGGAATGCGACATCCATCATCCCGACATCCTCTGTAGGTTGTTGGCCATAACCAGTTAACCAGTCTGGATAACCACTGGATCTTAGCTCTGGAATTGCAATCCATATTCGTAAAGATGTCCCAGTACACTATTCCAGGTACACATCAGCGTGACGGTGGTGCAGCCATGTAGAAGTTACTCTTCATGGCTGTTTCCCCTCCACAGATCCACTAGTGCTTTTTCATCAACACATAGAAAATGGGACAAACTATTTAATAGTTGAGCACTCATCATACACCTGAAGCTGGAAGAAAAAACGTGGTACGTTAGACAAACGGGAAAAAAATCCCAAAAGGAAACTTGAAAAAGTGAAATCTTTAAAATGTTTATTAATTTATTTTTTATCAGTATTTCAGCAGCTTTGACAGACAAAATACATCATTTCATTGTGAAATTTTCCTCTTCTCTGAAAAGTGGCATCTCTCCCGCTGTGGGGGTTGGAGGGGGAAAGGTGATAAAATAAAATAAAAAACAGCTTAAAGAATGTAATTTTTCTAACAAACTAGTTTTCTTATGTCAATCCTTCCATATTTCACATGAGTCTGTAGCGATGGAGTCGTTTCCCAGCTACAACAGGAACCAGAACTTCTTACTTTATTCTATTAAAGCGAGAGAACGTGAAATGAAGTGGAACGAGCTGGAGGAGAGGTCACGACTGCATCGTTATCGTTACACGAGGAGGTTAAGACTCCAAAGCTAGAACTACCCCTCCTCCTTTCAACGTGTACCGTTAGAAAAATCAGTCGAGTAGTTTATATCATGTTCTGAGGTTTCTACCCTCAAACTTTCACACAGGGATGGAAACAGCAGCAGATATGGTCGTTACATGTCCACTAAAAACAATAAAAACAAAATGACAGCACGTGGTAGGTTGACATAAAGATGCACACAGGTAGTCTGGCAGCTTCAAAGCGCCCTTTTTATTGTTTATGCTAATCTCCCCATCCACTTCCTGCGCTCTCACAGTTATACGTTCATTATTTTTTTAACAACGTCTCAGGTTTAAAAGTGCCGCATGTGTTACGTAGCTATTTACACATAGAAAAATAGGACAGTGGTGGAGCGAGCTGACTCGTGTGAGGCATTTTGCTTGACAAAGCTGTGGAACTGACTGAAATTCCACCGAAATGCTTGTTTCCTGGCAGATATGCACACAAACACACATTCAACTGAAACACCGCTCGGAAAATAGTTACGCGTTCACATTCTTGTACAATATACACTGTACATGATGCGTCTCCTCTGAATATGAAAGCACTGAATTAAAAACTTGAGTGCAGTGCAAAATGAGTTTTTTTTAAGACATTCCTCTGAAGAAACAACATTCAGTGTACTTTCTTACCTACGGGTTTCACAAAGCTCATCTGAGATAAGCTGTGGGGGGGTTTCTGTAGGCACAACCACAGATCTACATCTCAGCCTCTTTTATTCACACATACACAAACGTTCCTGCTCAGAGTCGCTTCCATCGTCTCCATCCTCTGCCGTCCAAGCTGAAGGTAAAAACAGACCAGCTTGTAAAAATGTGTTTTTTTTTCCACTTAGACTCTCCATCTGCTTCTCTTTGCCGGCTCATTCAAAGAAGCGTGAAAATGAAGAGACTAGAGTAAAAAGTAAAAATAAAAAAACATCCTCTGGTGTCCCTCAGATGAAAGCTGGGTCTAGCTGGTGCTAATTTTGAGGCTCTTCATGCGATGAAGCAGCGAGTCCTTCTCCATCTGAGCCTCAGCCAGTGCCATTTTGGTCCGGGACAGCTCCACCTTCAAGCATTCGTTCTCCTCAATCAGCATCTGCAGGGCAAATGAGCAACAAGTTGCTTATTTAAAGAAAACCGAGGGTACCTTTTATGACACTGTGTACTTTTTAATGGGTGAGATACGCACACAGTTACAATAAAAACCAGTAAGCTAACATTTACTGTTAATGAGCCACATTTTAGAACACTGTATTTTTAATGGGAGCTGGCATGTGGTCCAGGCTGCTTATATGCCTGTACAGGAGGATAATATGAGCTTCTTTTTTCAAAGTATACCACTAAAGTAGTAAAATTATGGGACTTTGAAGGAACATGATGCCAAGAAAGCAGTTTCCTGGAGTCCAGGTATCAAGCAATAAAAAGAAATTACCTTCAGACAAATGAGTAATATTCAACCCACCCCATACTCCACATCACAAACTCCAAAAGGATTAGAAATAAAATGCAACAAAAGATAAATTACTCACAGTGAAAAATGCTCAACAAGAACCAGAACAGGTGGTTATGTCCACATGAATTTATATCCACACAGGACATCACACTAACACATTTATTTACTAGATCAACACATCTCATGTCCTCTTAGTGTCTGACTTATTATAATAGCAAATAAATAACTTCATAGAAAAGAATTTCCGTTTACAAATGGCTGGATTTTCACACACACAACCATCTCTACAGTTTATAACATTTCAGGCAAGCAGTAGTTCTCTGGACCAAAGTCAGAGACCAGCAGAGAATGGGTGGACTGGTTGGACATGATAAAAAGACAACAGGAAGTCCAATAAAGATATGCAGAATAGCATCATCATGTCCAACCTTGAAGCAGATGTTCTACAGCCACAGACCACCACACCAGGTGCTGCTCCTGCAGCTAAAAACAGGAAACTGAAGCTACAAATTTAGTTAAAAATTCTTCTCCTCACATATAAAGAGCTTCATGACCAAGCTTCATTATATATATGAAAGACCTCACCTTTTCCTTGGTCGATGGAGAAGGGCTAGTGGGCGGAGCTTGAGTCTGCGTACCCTTAGCTATCCTGTAGACGCTGCTCACAGTCTCAGGGACTGGACTCAGAGAGCTGTCAATCAACAAACTCCTCGACCTAGGTTTGGCATCTGCAGCTCCGTCCACTGGAAGGATGCCCGAAAAAATGTGTTAGTTTAGATGTGTGGATCTGTGGCCTTAAAAAGGATTTATTATGGCTTCTTATGTAACGGTGCTGAATCAGCTAGTTTGTCACCTCCGATGGAGAAAGAACCGTCATCCCTCCTGTGTATGATGAGACTGTCCACATGCAGAGTGATAGGAGAGGGTTCATGGTCGGAGGGATTGTCCCGGGGACCGTCGTCCTGTTGGACACATGGATATTCACATAGGTTTTTCCCTTATCAGTGAACAAACGAGACGAGGGTACAGAGAGGCTTTCTCTAAGCCATGTCATGTCAAATGTGAATCTAAATAAACTACAGAGCAAAATATTGAACCTAGAAAACAATCCAACAAAAAGCAGCTGAAAGAAGAAAGTTCTTCACCTTTAATTTGATGTGCGTGTCCCTGACGCTGATCTCCATGGGCAGCACCTGTGATGCCGAGTCGTCCTCCAGGAAAAGGGCGAGGTTGCGCAGCGAGGACATCAGGAAGCTTGCGTGGTATCCATGGAGACGCAGCTGCAGGAAGCCGTTGCGCTCAGCCAGCGGGGAGTGGGCAGCGGCGCAGGGCCCGCTCTCCAGGCGAGCCCGCACCTCCGGACTGCGAGGCCCCTGATTGGCTGCAGAGGTGATCTCGCCTCCAGCTGTGAGGGAAGGATGACGACTGCGGTTAGCACGAGTCTGAGTGTTGGCGCCAAAGTGGGAAGAGACAAGTCGGCTTTCTATACCCGACATTAAAATGTGCCTGATGTGAAATGCTGATTTTATAACAATAAATCAACACACACACACACACAGTGTGTATTAAAGACCATGAGGTGATTTGTTGTTATTAGATGTGTACTGTATGAACATCTGCTGACCTGCAGCTGATCAGCTGAAAGTAAACAAACTTACAAATTGATCTGATATAATCAAATATCCCAATCATAATGCATCACAGAGCAGGATAAGTTGATGTTTTAAGACACATTTTGCATCTAAACTACAAATAATTAAACCAAAGGTACTTCAGACTGTCAGGATGTAAGGAACTGTTACAATATCTGAGTTTTATTACGGGATTATCTGGGCCTAAATCAATATCATTGCAATATAATAGAAAACCTGCCAGTTAATTCCACTAAAAACTAATTTAGATTTTAGACCTTTAAAGTGGTGCACAAACCAAACTAATCGTTCATGTTCGGGTTTTACCAGCCGAGCTTGAATCTGGATACTTTATCAACAGATAATCCATACACCACGATGTAATCAATACTGTCCCTAAAAACCTGGTGTCAGTTTGGGGTTGAATGTTTATTATTATGTAATTATGATGTAAGTTTTCATTAGGCTAGGTTATATAAGAATGAATAAGCCATCGAGTCAGATAAATGTCTTTGCAGTGGAGTGTAGAGGATGCATCCTGCAGTCTCAGCCTGAGGACAGAAAGTGATCATGAGTCTGGTGGTGCAGCTGCCGATGCTTCTGTGCTGCTTCAGACAGGCTGACGAGGCTGTGGGACCTTTATGATACTCATAAGCTGGTTTCTTTCCTCTAAGAGAAACTAAAACCAGGAAGCTAAAACTGTAAACTTGCATGCATGTCTTTAATGCAAACTGTGGTTTAATGATGTTTCTCAAACTCCACTCCTGCATACCTGCAATAATCCAATAACATCTAAAAGAAAAACGCTTTCTTTAAGTAACTTTAAAGTAAATGTGTGTTCACTTTGAGAGATTTCACACTTCAGAACGGTGTCAGAAAAACGTACAGGAAAACTCGGTTGCTGTATTTTATGTGCATTTGCATGATTTATGGAAATCTGTTCACTCGTAATAAAGGCTGCATTTTGATATTAGGTTCAAAAGAAAAAAAGCTGGAAGTAAGAAGTGAAGTGAATGAAAAGGAGGAAGTTAAGAAAGAGGAGTGGGAGACAAAGCTGCAAGGGAAGAAGTGAATAAAAGAAACTGTAGGCTTATGGAGATTCATTTAGTCCCACGTGATCCCTATAGGGATCTTTAATTACATGGGAGGACTTCAGACTTAAAGGTTCACATACAAACTTGTATCTCTGATCAAGACGTCAGGACAGAAATGAGGTGATAAAAAGGTAACGAGACATCAAATCCTTTGTTTTTACATAATCTTGGACACGCAAATTGTCGGATTCAGTGAGCAAACGGGCAAAAGACACGTGACAAGTTACAACACAGCATTCAGCAAGGTGGGAAAATGTCCACAAAATGAACACAAAGAAGTGTTTCTTCCTTATTTAAATGATCTCTGCAAAGGGTTAATAATACCACAGAGCAATTTCAGTAGCAGATAAAACACTCCAAGACACACACGCACACAATGCTGTCAGCTGCTCTTAGATAAAATAACATATTCTCTCAATCCTGTGCAGCTAGGGTCGAGGCAAACGGAGGGAAGAAGAGGGGGGAAATGGGTGAGTAAAAAGAAAAAGACAAGAGAGGAAGCCAGCAGCCGAGGACTGAATGGCTGTGATAAGACAGGGACGGAAGAGAAAGATGGCCTGGAGAGGGTGAGAGATGAAAGCAAGGAAAGGTGGAGAGGGAGGGGTGAATGACAGAGGATTAGTAGGAAGATAGAGTAGAAGCTGGAGGGAGAGGAAAGAGGAAAGGTGGAGGAAAAGAAGGGAGAAAGGCCGGAGGATGGAGAGGAGGTGGGATTGCTTTGTGAGATAGAAATAGGTGGCGAAGGGGGGTAAAGCTGGCGTTTCTCTCATTGCCTGAATCACTGGACTGAAACTGCAAAGTCTGCTGCAGTGAAGAGATGAGGTAGGCGGGGAGGAACGGGGGAGGAGGGGGAGGCAGAGGGCAAATTAGACAGAGACAAAAACGGGAGAATTAGGGGTTAAAACGATCTGCGGAGAAGTGGAAGTTCATTTTACCCACGTATACTGAAGGGTTGAGGGCTTAACGTTGCAAATAATGGGACCAATTACTCCACTGTTTCAAATCTACTCTGTCAAGTGACACACACACACACACACACACACACACACACACAGAGAATACCCCCCCTTCCTCCAAGCTGCTGAAAAATGAGCAAACACGCATCATGCTTGCAACACTATCTGCAGTGCATGCCATCGAGCAAAATCCAGAATCTGGAGATGATATCTGAAGGAAAAACTGGCATAAACACAAACAAACACCATTTATATTTACATCCAAACACACACAGGCAAGCATGCATGTTAGCGCACAGATAGGGAATTAACACACAGCAGTTACCTTGGCTGTTCTGAGCAGGTATTGGTACTGAACACACCATACCTGTGGGGAGTTATGGAGGGTAAATAAAAATAAAACAGGAGAGAAGGGGGAGGGGGGGTATGTTAGCGTGTAAATATGTGAGTATGTGTGTATAAGGAACAATCAATGAGATTCAAGCTTAGTCTTCCAGTCAGGTACCTGAAAGCTGTTATGTCCGGGAATTTGTCCCGTTTTGTTTTTAAAGCCTAAAATCTGAAAACTGGAACCATTAAAAGTCGTATTTTTTACATTCAAAGGATTGAAACTTTATTGTTGCAGTTATAAATCAGACCAGGTGCCTCTACAATGGCTCCAGCAGCTTCCTGATCCTGCATGTTGCTCTGCTGTCACTGAATCAGTCTGTCAGGTCTCAAACAGTAAACAATCACATCACAGTGTGACTCTGAAGTACCCCGATGGCTTCAAATGAGCAAAATGGCTTCCTTTCTCTGTCATCGTGTTTCCTTGAATGTCAAACAAGTCAAAATATCCTTAAAAATACATAGACCCGATCCTCATTCTGCTGTGCTGGCCTGTGTGGTCCTGCTGCTGATTTCTGCTGAGGTCTACTTTAGTCGTTTAGTTTTACACAGTCAGCAAGCATCCGTTTAAAACCAGGACATAATTTGACACCACTGTGAAGACAGTTTGGTGATTGAGAGTTTATTGCATAAAATTAGCTATGTGACTGCAAACTAGACGTCATGCACCAAATGAAAATAAAAGATAAAAACGCTCGATGTTTCTTACCGAGGCTGCGGTTGCTGAGGTACTGCCGGAGGCTGACGTTGCCCAGCTGGTTGGGTGTGACCTGACCCACCTCCAGAGCCACTGCAGTGCTCTCGCCCACCGCGTCCATGCACGCACACACCGACTCCACCTTTAACACCAGCACAGACACCTGGAAGCAGGGACGTTTACAATCAGGACGTTTGTGCCTGATGTAATGAGACGATTGTGCAACATGATGCACAGACATCCAGAAATTTAACATCCTTAAAGAACGTTGCATTTTTCTGCTTATCCTTTAGGGATACTTTAAAGGGTCTGTGACGTGGTTCCATAAAGATATTATTTGAAATAAGAAGTACTGTGTATTTATTCTGTGTAGGCACAAAAAAGTAAGAATGCCTCATTTCAACACACAACCCAAAAATACCTCATTATGCAAACACTTGTGATGCTCGCTGCGGCGCCATGTTGTGACGTAATGAGAGGAACACGCAGATGTAAACAAACAGGGATGAGTGTAGTGACAGCGAGTGATTTCAGTGAAGATTTGAGTGTTTTATCAATAGTTTTGGAGGACAAGGGTACATCCAGTGAAGACGATGGGGGTGCTGATGCTAAAGAAGGTGTGCAGCCATATTTATTTGAGCCTTATCGGTCTGGAAGCGACGATGACACGAGTGGATCTGAAGAGGAAGGGTCGGACGGTAATGAGTTAGAGCTGGACATCGGTCGCCTCCAAAACAATGAATGGTATGGATATAAAGTCATGTAGACAAAACAAAGACCATACAAAAGACTTAATCTTTTCTGAGTCACTGTGGCTTCTCTAGTCCATTTTTTTACACACATCTGCATCTTTTGGGAATGTGAAGATGCTTACACACTTCCACTGGGGCAGTTCCAACATCCTGCAGCAACGCTTCGGCATTTTGCAACAAATCAGCACAAACACGATGATATTTAAGCTCCAACAATTTGTTTACATCAAACAGCTGAGGGGAATATCTACCCGTGACATCCTATCCTGAACAGAGGCATTGCCCACGACCTCGCCTCGCTGCAGGATGGTGAATTTGAACTTGCTTAACTTTGTTTTTACACTTTATTAGTATTTGGTTTGGATAGAAACAACTATGTAGTTGAAATTAGATATATTTATTCTGACTATTTATGTAAAGTTCAAACATCTCATCACGGACACTTTAACAGCGTGGAAAGATGTGGAGATATGGTCATCCCATTTTTATACCTTCTGGGTCCAAACTCGATCCACAGAGATGATAACGATTGCATTTTGCAGGAATGAAAAACTTTTAGCATGTATTTGAGCAGTTTGCTCATATAAAGGAGGTATGATTGCATTACTGGTCACTTGTTACGTTTTTGGTCCATATTATAGTTCTAGTTGCTAAAACCAACATAAAGAGGCGGCACCAGGTTGTTGCTGCAGTGCTCTTCCCCGTCTGTTAAACGGAGTTACTGTAATATTACCACATTTAGAAACACGGTTAAATTATCCAGACTTAATCATCCAACTCAGAAATAATACCCCAAAGTTTAGTTCCAACGCTTACTTATATTCTAAATGCAGCTCTCCATCATGCCTGATACGAGTTAGTTTCTGTGCATCAAACTGATTTGTAGCAGAGATCATGTAGGCAGCTTTCTGTTGCATGTATTGGTGCACGTATTCCCAGCATGGCGGTGCTGTGTGATTATGCATCGTGCTGTTTTATTGGACACGGCGCTCTATTCTGTACGAGTGAAAAGCAGAACACCCACTGCAGATCTGCAACGACAGGAGTTTACACGAGTAGGTGTGTCTGGTTGTTTTTCTGGACATGGAGATTCTTTCTCCCTTCTGTCTCATCATCTTAAATGATTGTTTTGTGTTTTAATAAAAGAATATAAAATGATAGCACTGAGGATTTCAAAGATTTTGATTTCATGTCATGATTTTTCCTGGTCTGCGTATCTTACTATATCTTTGGTGGGCTCGTCGATGCTCTGAGATGTTGCGCTGGCACTATCAGGGGACGCTCCTCCCTCCTGATCCTGACCAGTTACTGCCTCCGCAGCGCTCTCTGTGGCGCTTTGTTCACTGATGGCGTCCTTGAAGCCTGAGATGGACACGTCGTCTGTGAAGCACATAAAGACATTTAAATAAGGAACACGTTTCATTTTCCTTTTTCAATTTCTCAATCTAACACGATGGAAGATCAGCACGATGCTGCCACCTTGTGGTCAAAGCAACCACCTGCAGGTTCATCATTACAAAGAAATCAAAGGTCAAGATTAGATACAAAACAGCCAATTAGAGGCGGTTTTAGAGGCTCGTTAATAAAGATTAAAACATTTGGGAGAACAAATGTGCATTTCCTCCACCTCTTTCCAGCAGGCTGTCGGTGTCTCCATCCTCCAACAGGTAGCTGTCAATAGAGATGTTGTCCAGGGACTGCAGGGAGGGGCTCTTCTTCATGTTTTTATATGACACAGAGAAACTGGACTGGGAGCGGTCACGCATCAAACGACCACTACAACACAAACACAAGTGTAGAGTCACATGAGGCAGAGCCACGTCCGGCTACACAGTTATGCCTGATTTATTCCTGACTGACAGCAACGTTGACTGATTCTGTGGTTTAAAGAAAGAAAACATAAAAACGGTCCAGCGTTTTCATTTCATCATGTCTGATTTATATTCTTTTATGCCGACTCTGAGCTGAGATGACTGAATTCCCACAGAGCTGCTGGAGCTCACTCAACAAGTCATGAATTAAATATGTCTTCGTTCCTTTAAGGTCATGTTTAAACCAAGTTTGCCTTCTTAAATGCCACAAATTATCGAGAAAAAAAGAAAGAAACTAAAACTGGCTCACATAAGACAGAACACAAGGCTGGAAAAACAACCCCAAAACCATTACACACCTCGTTTAATCTGTAAATACACCACAAATCTACAGGTAGACACGCAACACACACAAACACCAGACAGGGTGTCATGCACACATGCAAATGCATGCCCATCGGGGATTCACAATCACACATTTAGACTGATTCATACTCATCCAAACATCACACACTCACAATACATCTCCACTCACACACACTCATTAGTCACAGATCCAGTTCCTTACATGTTGGACATGGAATAAAGGGAGGTGGATCTGCTGGAGTTTGAGGAGCTGAGGAGATCAGAAACCACAGACAAACTTCCTTTCCTTGGTAGAGAGAAAACACACATACACACACCTCGCATGGGTCAAAGCGAAAGTCAAGAGGCAGAGTGAGGATAGAGATGACGAAGAACGCTTAGTGCTGACAGAGTGGATGGCGAAGCGGCCGGCCGGCATTTAGGATGCGAGAGACGAATCATTCATACTGACAAACACTCGAGTGGGAATTTAACGCACAGCTCTTGTGTTCAGAGGACATGTGGGATGATGACAGCGAGGGGGTCAGAAAGACATTTAGCAAAATGATCCAAAAAGCCTGAAATACAAACTGCTTCCATAGCAGAAACTAACCTTCAGTGGATTTTTTTTAATCATGGTCATCATCATCAACAGTCTACAACATAACCTGATCCGCTAAGGCTGCAGCAGATTAACCCTTAAAACTCTGCAGCAGATTAACCCTTAAAACTCTGCAGCAGATTAACCCTTAAAACTCTGCTACCCTCAAGAGCCATTGCTTATATGATCAACTGTTTCTCAGTAGTGTAGCTCTGTGGGTATATTCTGATGGATAGCTTACCCTTTAGGAGAAGTACAGAAGTTTTTCAGACATTAAATCTCATCTGGGAGGTTAAAAAAATGTAGTGTTGAATACGAGACCCTACATGGTTAATACACAACCACCCTCTATTTTGATCTGGGAATGATTATAAAGCTCCTTCCTGTCACCAGTTAGCTTAAACTGGTGATAATGTCCAGTCTGTGTGTGACAGACACTACTTTTACTTCGGTTTTGATACATTCCTGAAAACCTCTGGGGTTATGTGTTGCTTAAAACAGCAGAAACTTAGGTACCCTTACCTCTTAGGTAAGTCAACAAGCTCTTTCCTAAGGTGGTTATTAGCTTCTGATCTGGATAAGTGGGAATAGACTAAACATCCCTTCAAAGCCAATACATTTAATTCAAACTCGCCAAGACAATCTCTTTTTGATAACTGATGTAGTAAATAAATGTTTTATTCATTGTAACTCATTGATCTACCTCCCTACTGCTGTGATTCTCCATTTCATACTAAACCTTGTTTTATGGAACTTATAATGTAAAGAGATCAGTGTGGTATATAAATATGCTAAACGTTGCTTGTTCTGCAAGCCTGTACATATTTCAAGGAGTAGATCCTCCTCTAAAATATTATGTACATCCTTTTTTTTAAAAAAAGAAAAAAGGTTAATTGCTGCTCTTTGCAAACACATTAAACCATTTCTTTAATAAAAAGTAGCATGAGGTAATATATAAAGACTATAAATAGGATTTTTACATTTTTATCTGGGATCTAACCAATTTAAATCCTCTATTCACACCTCACAGTAGGGCAATTTAACAAACCAGGAGGTGAATGAGAGAAAAATACCTGGATATCGACTGAGGCATCTTCAGCGGTGCAGTCTTATCTTTGTTGTTGAGGTCTTTGCTGCTCAGTGGATCAGACAGAGGATCACTCATGAGGATTTTGGAGTCTATACCTGCTCCCACCTCATCACCTGTACCAAACCCATCCAGCGCACTCTCTCCCCCTTCATCTGAACTCCCCCTCCATGCAGTCTTAGCTGGAGTCCTCTCCTCTGCTGAGGGTTTGTGGTTTGAGGCGGATGAGGGGACAAGAGGAGCAGGACTCTGTGCAGCTCCAACATCTGAAACCTCCCCGCATAACAGCTGATCGACGGTGCAAGATCGCTTCGCTGCATCTCCTTCTGAGCCAGACCCATTGTTACTCTTTGCTCCCTCTGCTGCATCGTTCACAGGCTCCAGAGTTCCTCGGCTTTCCGACGGGGAGAGCTCCGATCCTACAGGAGACCCTGAACCTTCAGGGTTGGGGACAGGCTTCAGAAGGAGGGACACCTCTGCGCTTTTGAGCAGAAGGCCTAAGCAGACTGTGAAGGGCTGGTCATCTGCAGGATGGTGGGAGGTGTCCTTGCGGTCTCTCTTGGAGACCATCTCCTCCAGATCCTGCTGCAGTGTCTGCTGCAGGGCTTTGAGGCTGCGCTGAAGATGCATCAGAAACACAAACTGCCGGTGGCTCACCTAAAGATGTACAGATTGAAGTTATTATACAAGCCTGAAGAAATTATAGAGTATTTTAACAGGAACATTTCATTGTTTTATATGTGGTCATCTACCATGCCTTATTTTAACCATTAAAAAAAAAGATTACATTATGATATTAGCAAATTAGAGTCAAAACAATGTAAAAATATTATAATGGATCAAATTACAGTCACAAAAGTTGACTTGAAAATGCCGTACAGTGATCATTTTGCTCATTCAGACATAAACGTAACATCTGCAAGATCTCCCACGTAAACTTTTAGCAATTACATAAATTTCATAGCGGTAAGTAGTTTAATCTGACAAGAAGGAAACAGGTGGAGGAAAATCTAGAGAGGCAAAGGAGATGAAGAGAGACCACCCACAACCATCCACAATGCACATTTATAAATAAACAGTTACAGGAAATATAGATGAAGAAGGTGAAGGATTTTTGAGTTACTCGGGTGAACTGTTCAGAGCAACAGAGAGCATGTAAACAAGACATTGCGAGGGATAACATATCAGGTGAAACTAGCCGGCATAGTGACAAAGAACATGAAGTTAGCTGGTGTAGGAGAAGATGATGTGGAGGACAGAAGTAAAGGAGGGTAGATGAGTTGCTGTGGCACCCAAAAAAAGGAAATACAAGCTTTGCCCTTATAAGCAAACTGTCAGATAAACAACTAGTTAAAATGTACATTTGCATGAGATATTCTCACACACACACACAATGAAAAACACAGACGTACCTGAGCACTTAAGTGCTTTTGCACATGCACCAAAACATGCACGCTTGCATCTTTACTTGACGATGAGCAGGAAGAAGAGGGCAGACTGTCCAGTGAGATAGGTTCATGGAGCCCGTTGTTGGGTGGCAGTGTTGTGTTGTTGCTGTGAGATGATGATGATGAAGGTGCGCTGTCGGTGCTGTAATACTCCTTTAACAATTGTTTCCTCTGCAAGCGTGCGACGGCCTCTACTGATGTGCTTCTGGACAGTCCCGACCCGGCATCGCCTCGCAGCTTCTCCTGCTGCTGGACAAGCTTTGCTGGTTGACACGCCCACACGGTGAGAGGGAAGGAGTCCACGAAGGGCTGTGGCCGCCCTTTACCTCCATGCGTGCCTTCGTAGTCCACCCAAAACTGGGCAAAGTGCAGCGCCCAAAAGTCGGTGGCAGCAGGCATCTTGAGGGCAACTGTGCCCATCGTTGGCACCACCAACCCCCGGTAGATGTCGTGCAGCTTGGTGTCTTGTTCGTGAGCGTGCCGCTGGAAGACAGGATGGAGGACAGGTATGGAGGAGGAGCGAGGGAAGGAGGAATAAGATGAAGAGAAGAAAGGCTCCTCCTCAAAAGCCTGCAGGGTGGCCTCAAGGTGTGAGCGCGTGCAGTTGGCAGGGTGCCGGGTGTTAGTGGCCACCATTTCCGAGGTCTGTATCGAGATGGAGCGAGGCAGGTCAGCGGGGCAGGGGGCCTCCTGATCAGTGGGAACCACCAGCTGATGAAGAAAAGCAACAAGATAAAACACATGTTCCAGAGAATTCATTCACTCAAAAAAATCCCTCTCTACCTTGAGCATGAGCCCGTCGACCTTGACGTCGACGTGCTCCTCGGGTTTCTGGGAGTCGTTGAGCTTGTAGATCTCCATGAACTGCTCCAGACTCTGTCTGAGGTCCAGGCCGAAGAGGTTTAGCCACACCAGGCTGCGAGGATCCAGAACGAGCTGCAGGGCGTTGAGCTGGGCGTAAAGGTTGGGACATGGGACTGGGGCAGCCAGAAGAAGGTGGATATCGTATTAACACCTTTTAAAAGCCTAATAGTTTTGTCTTGGTTGTACATTACGAGAGAAAATGGAAAAACCTTTAAAATGATGTTTCCTAAAGAGTGAACGTGTGAGAAATCAATAAATGCAGTAATTGGTTAATCCCTCATTCGGACCAGTGAGCTTAATTTAGAAAATCAATGTTCTCTCAGCCACAGAAATCAATGCTGAATGAATGAGGTGAACAGATACTAATGAAAGGCAATGGGGACGAAGCAGCAAGCCTGTCTTACTGGGGTAGTCTTTTCCATCAGGAAAGTAGTATTCTGTGAACTCGACGTGGATGGCAGGCATCTCTGGGGGAAGGTACAGGGACTTCTTATTGCAGGAAATCATCGTTTTTGGGCTGGAGCGACGCTGATCTGCTGTTGACACCTTTCATTAAAAACAAACAAAAAGTAAATATGTACAAAGTTACAGCGACTTCCTACACGTCTGTTTCTACAGCGGAGAGGGTTCGTGTAGCGACCTGGTAGATACTGAAGTCTGCCATCCTGAGAACAACGGAGCTGGACATCAGCTGGGTTTTTGGAGCTTGAGGAGGAGGACTATAAGAAGTGCTGGAAGATGAAGTGTTTATTTTACCTGGAGAAAAAGGAGATAACGTATAAGGACAGGGAACAAGTGAAAGCACGAACTGAGAGACAAACAGGGAAAGCAATCGTATCTCTAGAAAGAAACTCATGTTCCTAGAGAAAGGTGTGCATCACCGCACCCAGCTGTGCGCACACACACCGTGGTACCTGGCTCTAGGCACCAGCAGCACTGAACAGGAGGCTGTGTGTGCGGGCTCCACTCTAGCAGACATCCATCTGCCTCTCTAAGCCCTACTCCTCCTTCTCCTGCCCTCTCCTGACTTCCTAGAGGCCCATACACATCGTCCCTAAGGGACACTGGAGGACAGAAAACCCGCAGGGATGACGTGCGGCGGCTGCCAGGAGGTACAACAAAATAAAAACGCACACCCAAAAACAAGCTGAGCTCGCTGGTTTACCGTGCTGCGGGGAGCCGGCTGCCGGGCCCGGGGTTTGTTGGTCTCGAACTGCAGTCTTTAACATTTCCACGTTAGTTTTGAACTCATCAAGCAGGTTCTTCGCCCACCCCTCCCTGGCTTTAGTGGCTTCACTGTAGTGCATCCAGTGAACACAAGTGTCACCTGAAGGAAGAATTTCATATTAAGCTTCACTAATTCTTATAGAGTAATTATTCAGACTTCAAACCTTCAATGCATTTAGGATTTAATGGAGCTGGAAGACACCTGACCATACAGTGGTTACACTGATTTAATGACATTATACCTGCTCTGTGGAAAGGGTAGTAGTCCAGTGTGATGGAGCTGAAGGAAAGCTGCATAGCGCCGCCTATTATCCTCTTATTGTTAACTGTAAAACAAGAATAATAATCATTAGGACACAAGAAGTTCTAGTTGAGACTTTTTTTTAGCAAAAAAAATATTTTTTTAAAATATTCAAACAGAAAAAAACTTTATGGGCTCATGCCTTCAGAACATTACAGCTGAAGTTAAGAGATTCACAAATGTTTAATTTTCACAGTGATAAAAAAAACACGCTTAGTTAATGCAAAGATCCATCAATTTGTTCTAAAAACTGGTTATGCCCGGACCATATGAGCAAACAGTCTTCTACTCCTTTACAAAAAAACACAAAGCTGCACAGCATCTGCACGTTGCTGCTCGTGTTGCAGAAAATCTTTAAGAGGATGTGTAAGAAGATGTTTTAGAGTGAGAACATACAGCAGAGGAACAGTTATCTATGCCAAATGAATTGAGCTCTTCTTAAAAGATTTTAAACCATTTTCACTATAATTACACAAGTGTGGAGGGCAACTCTCCAGCCTGTAAGTCACGATATTGAAAAAATACCTCAATATGTTACAACCTAAGAGGTAAACACTATAACATTATGTATGTGTCACACAGCTGAAGGACAGCTGGAAGTGAAAGCTAGCTAGATGTTTATCCCGTCTCTCAAAAACTTCTACACAGGTTAAAAAAAAAAGCTAAAATTCATTAAATAGTTTACAGGAAAAACCCTCCCAAATCCAGGAAGAGGTCCTAAGTCTTACTCCGAGAGATTCAGAGTTAATGAGTAGCCATTTTGTTACTCCCATGGCATTTCTTTAAACTATTTCACATGTAGCACCATAGCTGTATACTCTTCACTACTTCAGTCAGTAGCGGTTTTAGGCACGGGCGAACCGGGCAGCCGCCCGGGGCGGCATTATTTTAAGTCACGTGGGGGGGCGGCATGAGCTCTTGGGGAAAAAAAGTTTTTCTATCATGTACAGTCAATGTCGCTGTTTGTGGAATCGGCAATTTGGCGCCCCCTGCT
>JBAMHV010000025.1:15964850-15977056 GCA_037177535.1 Pseudomugil gertrudae
CTAATAAAGAAAAAATTCTGTTATTTATCCTTTTTGCTGGCTGTCAGAATTGGGTGAATGGGTGAATGGGGAGGGGGTGGGCGGGCGCTCAGAGGGGATCTCGCCCTGGGAGTAATTCAATGTAGAACCGCCACTGACTTCAGTAAAATTTGGTGCAAATAAAATGTAAAATAAAGGCCAGAAATCTAACATGCTACCTTTGTCCTTTGCATGGATGTCATCACAGATGTGCAGGTCGAGGTGTGTGATCTGGAGGTGATGGGACGTCTCACACACATCGTACGAGCTGAACAGTTTGGCCATGGTAGCGCTCTGGTCGGCCGCTGCGGACGCCTGTTGAGTGCGCACCTGCTGGGCTGAGGGGGGTGGAGACGACACCTGGGGAACACAAAATGAGACTTTTAGCAGATAGTAGTGACCAGGCTCCTTTTCTCCACTTCTAATGATGTCACTATAAGTTTTGCTTTGTTGTCAAAGAGGCTGCCAGGTTAAATAAACAGGTGAGTCATGCAATGCTCAAAGTCTCCACCAGATGGCATGTCAAATCCAATTACAGAAAACATCCTGAAAAACTGCAGTCTACGACCAAGATGAGTGTGAATCTGAGTGGGTGATGAGTGTCAGGATATTTGCTGCATCTGAATAGCAAGAAAGTAAGAGCATAATTCAGCAATGATGAGACAATGTCACCAGGCAGACGCCATATGGTATCAGGAGAGTAATGCTGAGAGGGCAGACATGTTTTTAGAAGACAAGGACAAATCACCAGACTGTGACTTCTCCACAGAGAGTGTAATTAGGACATGAACTTAAAAGGAAGATGGAAAAAGAGGGAAAGAAATGGTTGAGTAAAAAATGATAATCCTGCTGAAGATGTGGGTGGAACTACGGTATATTTACAGTAAATGTTTACCTGCTCCTCTGTGGCCATGCTCTTCCTCTGCTGTGCAGACCTCTCCATAGCTTCGCTGAGAGATTTTGCATACTGCACCATGGCTTTAAGCTGGGAGTCAGTTAGCACCCACAACAAGTCATCCAGAATAAGAATCAGCTTGGAGGCCACCACGTTGCAGTCCTTTATCTGTCAGGAAGAGCTGCAGCTATAAACATGCGACATGCAGGTAGAGGCAACATGACTGCTGCCGTTTCTTAGATAAGACTTTTGAGGGCAAATTGTGCTGAAATCTACAGATACTATCAAGCACTGGCTGCACAAAGGCTTTTCTAATCAGATGTAGTCACAGAACAATTAAATGCTGCTTTTCATAACTTGTCCCAAAGAAAAGAAAAGAAAGAATAAAACACACTAACTGTTAAGCCTGTGAGACCACACAGGGATTATTGTTCCTGAATGTCAGCATTGTCTGTCTACTTTCACAAAGTCTATGTCTGATTCTATAAAAGCGGCTGTGTGTGCATGTTTCTGACCCGTCTCTTAAGAGTGACTCTGATCTTGGACTGATTGGTGATGAGACGGATGGGGGCGCTCAGCATCTCGTGCTCGGCACTCTGGATTGCGTCAGCTTCAATGCGGATCATCTGCCAGCTGATCTCTTTAAATGTCAGAATCTGGAAGAAAAAATCAAATCTGGGATTTGCAGAAGTTGGACCAAAGACGGTCGGGTTTGAAAGCGGCCGATACTGACCTCTCCCCTCTGAGGATCCTGGATACGAGTGAATCGCAGGTCGCTCATGCTCCAGCTGGTGTTGACGCTGTACACCTGCAGCTGAGAGAGCTCGAAGGAGGCGTTAAAAGCCTTGGCACTGATCCTGATGACAATGGAGTTGATGGACAGAGAAATCCCCTCCACAACCTTCTCAGCAAAGCCATATTCACTGTACAGAAGAAAAATATGGAGAAGAGCAGCAGCTACATGGAAAACATCCAACCAGAACAAATAGATGAGCACAGAGGAAACCGTCCTAATACCCACCTTTGTCCCGATGCTGTTGCTATGGGAGACGGTCCATTGGGTGGACGGGGCTCATCACAGGTACTCATTTCCATCACTACTTTATCCAAACTCTGAAAGTGAAAGCAAAACAATTACTCATCCTTGATCATTAACCTTTACTAAACTTCTGATTTTAAAGGGTCTGGATGATGGAAATCTAAATAAAACCAGAACCCAGTGGTTTGGAAACCACTGAATCCTGTCTTTTATATTTATTAGCACATAAAACATGTTTTACTTCAACATTTGATCATTTGTATTTGATAACAGGAATATGTTTGAAGGAAAGCTGTGACAGGCCCACATTTACCCACACACAGCATCCTCTTTACTTTTGATAGCAGTCTGGAAACAACTGGAAACCACTGTTGGACCTTTAAGAAGTGTTGCCCTATTCTTGCCTGACACAGGCTGCTCAGTAGCACTGGATCATCTTTGTCAGCCATCCTATTGTAACATTTCCATTAGTGGGAAAGCATCGTCTTTCTGAAATATGGGAAGCTTTCTCCTGCATCTGAGTAGAAGCATTTGTTGCTCTAAAGCATTATATTTATTTACCTTTCCACACTAGTTGCCAGTTCAACAAGGCACCAAAACCCTTCAGACATGCAGGTATATAATAATCCACGATGCCTTTCTCCTTTTTGACATACCAGCCAAAACAAAGAGCTTTAAACTTTGACTCAGATCATCTTAAATGAGCTTCGGTTCAGAGACGGTGGCAGCATTTCTGGCCCATGTTCACAGATGGCTTCTTAGCATGAAATGGCTTTCACAGTGACCTGTGCTGACAGGCAGTGATTTCCGGAAGTGTTCCTGAACCATTGTAGTGCCATCATGGCTATTTTTAACAAGGTGCCACCTGAGAGCACAAAGATCAAGGCTACATTCATTTTTGCTCAGACCTCTTGTGCACAGTATAGTCTCAAAAATGTTTTGATATCATCTAAGGTTGATAAAATCTTTCACGGTGATGAACCTCACTTTGAAACAGCTAAATAATAAGTGTTTTGCAAACTGCTCAACCTCCATTTTTATATCTTTGTATAACAGTTTAAAAGCTGTGCTACTGTTGGAGTTGAGTGACTAATACTTTCTTAAACACTGTTGTAGTGCGACCTTACACAATGCTTTGAGTCTTCACAGTCAGGCTTTTTGGCAGGTAGTGTTTTGCTGGTTGTATTTATTGTGTCATATCTCTCAGATCATATTGCACAAAGGCAAAGAGCTCATGAATACCACACAGGAGGAAATTCACGTTTTGTGTAATTGACTGTAAGATATGGCGCTGATGCAATGATTTCCAGTGGCATGTGTGCTCATAAACAATCAACTGTCTGGGGACCTGGACCAGCCTCGCTAACAGTCTGTTAACCCGACACCTGCGTCCTGCTCACTGACGTGGCAGCCGTGAGGGAGAAACCTGGCAGGCATGGCAGTAATACAAAGCATGTCTGAGCAGACATGACAGAGCCATAGCGAAGAAAATGGCAGCCAGTAAGACCAGTGCGAATCTTATGATGAGCTGGATGAGATGAACAGAGTTCAGGAAGAAAAGTTAAACATACTATGGCTCCAAACACAACATAGTCTGCCTTAATAATCACTTTGGCTCCTGTCTCGCTGACTAATTCTTTCTCTTCTCTGAGCATCCTTCATCCAGTAAAATCCGTTCACCATTGTCTTATTCATAGCTCTGTCATTTCTCTCTCTTCCTCCATTATTGCTATCTTGAGTTTCTTTGCTGAATCAGGCATGGTGCGTGTTTAAAACAGCCAGGTATTTTGTACCTGCTTATAACAAACTGATGAAGACTGAATAATCCTACATGTATATTAAAATGGTTTATTTCTGCTTTTACAAGACAATAAAGTCAACTTACCAAGGAGATTGGATGAGTTTTGAGTTTTGTCCATGGTATCTGTGAGTGAAAAGAGCACATCAGCACAGCTTTTTACTCTCAAAGTATCCTGATCTTTAAAGTCTGAAATGGAAGTGAGAGTATAAACATAAAGAAGTGAGGGGCAAAGAAAGAGGAAACAACAAAGAAATCAATGTGTCTAGACTGATGGGGACCTCTGAGCTCCCATTACTCCTCATGATTCAAGCCTGTGTCAAATTATATAGTAAAAGAGATTAAATGGTCGTGTTTAACAGACTTTTCTTTCACAGATTGGCTTCAATTAAACATTTCATGTGCCTTTCTTTTGGCACAGAAATGAGGTGGATTACACTTACAGCAGTTATATGAAGGCAGAAAGGATGTACGGTTAACTTTAACCAATAACCGATATTTACAGTATTTCAAATGAAAGAGGTGACCGTTTTTGGTTTGACACCTCTATAAGAGGAAGATAAAAAGAAGCAATGAGCCAGGAAGTGAGATAAACATCTGTGTTGTCTTGTTTTTAACAGTTTCACAGTGAAAACCGAAAAACGTAGCGAGCAGGAATCCAGACAGCATAAAACATTTCACAGCATGAGCTCTTTCCTCAGAAAACATGTAAATGATGCGACTTTCACAGCTGCAGCACTGCATTAGGGCTCCACACAGCCTCAGTGACACATCATGGCCCGCTTTCTTCAAGCTTCAAGGATAATTAGGACAAAGACGGCAATCAAGGAAACACAAAACAGCGTTTGCTGTTATTCATTAACCAAATGACCTCTAAGAGAAAGCCGAAACATAACGTTTACAAGGAATGCTAAGAAGTTCAGGGCTTGAGTGGAGGACGAGCATGGGCAGAGGTGGAAAATGGACCTTGCTCTGAATAAAAGTGCAATGACAGAGCAAATAATAAAGATCTATTCAATGTTTCCAGGGTGTGCCACAGTGGCAGTCTGCTCGTAGACACTGCACTTGACTGATGACCGCATCAGAACATGTATAAACATGTATATAACATATATAAACGCAGGATAATAAGGCTGTTTGCCAGATTTCCTTTACTTGAGAACTAAAGTACACAAAATGCTTCTCATTATACCTTGTATGTACCAGTGTTTTGTTGTCATTAGTTATTTAATCACCTCTCCATCGTATGACATCATTATTAGATTACAAGCTTAAAATGTGTCTGTTAAACTTTAAACTACTGCTAGACAGCGCTTATAACTTATTTCAGCAATGTCATGCACAAAGGAAAGAAGCCTCATTTCTCCTTAATGAAAATCCAGGAACAACATGCTTGCAGCCTCCACCTGCTCATCATCATTCAGCTGCATATAAAACAACATAACATGGAGCCTTTAATTTAACCGATCTGATGAGAAAGTGTGATTTCTCTGCGCTCTGTCCTTGAGTCTCTGCATTGTGTGTGTTTGTACTTTGGACTATGGACACACTGTGTCCGTTACGATGGGCTAAACGATGTGATTCGCCTTATCCTTGTGTATAATAATAATTTAATGCTCAACACAGTCTTTACTTCGTTCTGACCTCCTGGTCAACATGTACTATTTTAGTTTTGAAAGCCTAAATGGCAAACTTTTATGGCATCTCTTATTTATTTCTAATAAATGGCTGTTTTCATGTGAAAGCAAGCTGAATTACTGAGTTATATAAGTTTACAGAGGATTTCAAACCGCGGGAGTTGCATCTGACAGAAGACAGGAGTGGGACATCGATGCCACAGTTTTATCTGATAACAAATGAGCTAAACCAAGGACATTGTCCCCTCACCCTGATGGCAGCCTTGTTGCAGAACACACGGTTGATGGCCAGCCAGGTGGGCAGGTCCAGCAGGCTCTGGAGAACCTCCTCATCCAGCTCCAGGTTGGTGAGCTGGCCCTCCCCCTTCAGCGTGCTCAGGTTGATTTTGTCTGGCGACAGGTTCTTAGCGAACCTACAGAAGAAAAAGGAGCAACATAATGATTTGATGCAGATGATTTTCACATGAACAGGCATGCTGTTGTGGCATGGGATGCTGGGTACAAAACACACATTGAATTTTCAAATATATACATTTACTGTATGTCCTAATGGCAAAAGGGGGTTTTGCCAATTCAGTCAGTCCAATAGTTAATAATTAGCAAAGTGGTTTGTTAGTAACTGGTTTATTGATTATCAAATCTCTGCCATTCACATCTTATGGAATCTCTTAGCAAAGGGTTAAGTTCAGGCTCGACATGCTGCATAATCCTCATATTTGTCAAATATCAGCAGTCCACTATTTGAAAGATAAAGTTTACAATGCCTGTTGTCAGGTAAACAAAATCAGTCTCTAACACACAAATAGTACAGTCGACCTAAGCTTGTTATCGAGCTAATCTCCCACACAGACAGAAAGCATCTGCAAACAGGATCAAAGCTCAGGTTTTTCACCTCTCTCACACACATTAATCTGTAAATAATTATCAAAGCCGAAAGAGCAAAGCAGTGGTTGTAGCTTTACCATTTTACTCTCTCTCTAGATGACTAGATTTCCATGAGGGAAGAAGAAAGTAGGTGAGCTTTCCACCCAAATAACAAGTGTCAGATAAAATGACCAGACACTCTTTAAACTCTAAGAGTTATTCAGCCCCTTGTGGTTGTGATCATGCTTTAATGTCCCCCTGTAAACTGGATTAATGCTTTTTAAGTTCGCTATAATTCCCTTCTCATCATGATTGTCTGCTTTGTTTTCAAACGGAGACCGCAGGATGTTTTCTGTAACGTTTTGTTACAGGTGCAGCAGCTTGTTTCTGCTTTAGTTATAACAGTTGTTTCTGTTGCTTTCTAATATATCTCTGTCCTTGTTCTAATTATCTCACTCCACGTTTTTCCACTTGTGCAGCACTAGCATGTAACACAGCAATAACCCCAAATAAACTATACTCTCACAAAGTCTCACAGGGAGCTTTACAGCCATAGACTGTATAAAGATGGACGCAGCCTACCAGTAAGTTTCTAAAAAGCTAAAGTGAAGCTTGTTGGTGGTTACTGTCACCATCTTGGCAGAGTTACCCAAGTTATTACTCCCAAAAATACAGAAATGGGCAAAGAAGTGGAGCTCAGAGGGGGGCAGTGACTGTGGGGATGACATCTATTAAACTGTGAGCTGCCTGTAGCTAAGCGCTAACTAAGCTAACATGAATCTAACAGAGGCTAATCAAGCTCTCTCAACCTAATACACCTAAAATATTTTATTTAAACAAACCCAGCTGTAAAAATGTTTACATCTGCTGTAAAGTTGACCTTTTTACCATTGAGATTTGCTGTTTATGAGCCCCTAGTGGATGAGGATGGTACTGCAGTTTTTTGGCACTTCCATAACAGTTTCATTTTTTTTTCCATCAGAGGTAGCCGGTTGTTCATTAAAAAGTATCATTTCCTTTATCCATTAAATCCACCTCAGTGTTCAACACAACACAGCAGCCTTACTATCACTTTGCAGGACAGGGCAGCATTAAAATAAATACCTAAATAAATAAGTAACCCTTGAATGTATGATTATACAGCTACTTGGTAACTGGATACTGGCAGCAAGGACAAAAGGTTTTTGTTCCTTGTAGTCTGACTTTTTGTGATAAGAGAGTGCAGCTTTCTGATTCAACAAGCAACATTTTAAATGATTCAGCTTGTTAAATTCTTGGTCCTTTCAACAAAACACTTCAGCTCAACATCCCTGTAAATTATTCAGCAGCAGAGGTCTACACAAAGTCCTAACACAGCAAAACAAGACTAAAACACGGTCTTACTAATTAAACCCAAATAAGGAGAGGTGCTGGTGGTCGCATGGGCATACACCGACACTGAAAGACACACATTTTGTTTGTCACTGAGGATGTCGGTGCTGGTGCGTCTCAGCCTTGTGACCAGTGAAATATTCATCCCTGCTCCTGATCAAGTATCAGCCAGCTAGTTTGGCTCGCCTCTTGCATCCTTATGTGGCTTCTCAACTCGTTTGTGACTCAATCTTGCTCTTTCATTCAAATCCAAAAATAAATCAATACAAACTGTTTATTAACAGCTATACTAACAGGAGCGATCAAATCCAATATGCTAAACTACACAGAGAGTTCTTTGTAAAAGCAGAGTGCAGCTGTAAGAGGCAGAGGGTATTAATGTCACACCGTAGTATTCCTCTTTCTTTTCTCCTCAAACTTCAGCAAAGAGTCCAGCCCGCAGGGTCGAGCTCACCGGACCAAATCCAGGTCCACAAGGAAAATAGCATAGACGACAGTTTGCCTGCCGCTCAAATGAGGAATGCTAGATCAAGCTAACATTCCTCTATTTAGCCAGTTTAAGATGCTTATTTGCTAAACACACTTTCCTTTTGTTTACAGGATGCATCAGAACTAACAAGCTGAGACTCTTAACACTCAAAGTTGACATATATGAGTACACATATGAGTACATTTCTCCAGAATATTCCTTTAAACCAGCAGTTTATGCACTACTTTCAAGCAGGCCACAAGCCGGATTTGTTGTTGCTCAGATACTTTCTGCTGCCATCTTTGGCAGTGTTGACATCCTGATAGTTACTAAAGCCACAATCTGCAGTGGACATGGCCACTTTGTTTAATAGCAATGTGAATATAAACGTCTCCTGAGCCACAAATAAACACTACCTACAGATAGCAAGCCATGCACCAGCAGTTACTGGTCATTTGTTGCAAATACAACACCACATTCCCTTTAAAATAAGGAGGTTAGGTAGTAGGAACTAAATTAACAGATACAAGTGTGGTCTGCTTACTAACAGCGGGAATGATGAGAGGAAGAGCTCAATCTATCTACAGTAGTCCATGAATAAACACACAGTGCCTGTAGCTCTCTACGTTCCACCAGATCACCCAACAAACATGTTGCTATAAACAGAGATTACACACCAACGCATGCCATGCACCGATGTTGCAACTTTTCCCTCAACCACAGACCGAGTCCAGACTTCGAGCAGTCATACTGTGCTCTAATGTCTGCGGGTTTAGTCAATGGAAACCAGCTCCCTGATGATGCATTTGAGGTGCAGCCTTATGATTTTGGTGCCAGAAAAAAAAATTAGCCAGTGGGAAAATGGCCGCAGAGATTCAGACCAAAGCCGACTGATTTTAGCAACAAAACAAAGAGACAAAAGAAAAAACAGTCTATAGAAATCCACAGTGCAGGAAGGGAGATTCCCAGGGAATATAATAAAAAAGATATCTGAGATGCTGCTACATTTTTCCTGCCAAATATTCATTTGAAAATCAGACTTGGCTCAACGACATGATGTAAAAATGAAATTCTTCCCTAATGTCAGCACCAACACTGACTCACCGAGGCGATTATTCCTCTCCAGAAACTAAAGTCCTCAACAAACATAAAACCAGTCCATCAAGCGGATCATATCAGGCCACAGCATTAAAACCATCATGACTTCTGAACAAAGTATTACTGTTGGATCTAATTTATATTTTAATGTTTGCACTACTCCCTCATAAAAACATGTTTCAGTCCTATTCTACATAAAACAAGGTCATCAATCATTAAAATATGTTTTCCTGCTGTTTCTGAGATGTAATGTTGGAGAGCAGCTGTACGGCAGTGCTTGGAGGCTGTCTGCCCACACTGTGGGCTTCTAGGGAAAATCACTGGAAGCACTAAAACCACCTCACTATAAATAGATGTATAAGACACATGTTTTCTTAATTACCAGCTGGTGTTATCACACTTCTTTACTTAGAAAATACTTCTTATTTAGAAAATAAATACATTAAAAACACTTTAATGGTCACATCTTTTATTATATATATATATATATATATATATATATGCTTCTGAGCAGTCCAATAAAGTCTCTTAGATAAAGTTATATATGAGAGTAAATAAAACTGAAATTAACTGAAACTTATGTAAAAAGAAAATTAGTAAAAGCCATAGATTTAGACATTAAACCACATTTATTGACATCATCCTGCTAAAAACTCCTTTAGTTATAGTGAAGAGAAGCATGGTTGCATCCCAACACAACACAATGGCCACACATTCCGCTGTCATGATGCTGGAAAGGACAGAATTAAAATAAAAAGAAAACAAGTGTTTAATTTAAAAATATTTTACAATAATTTGTCATTTATTAAAGCCAAAAATATCTCAGATTCCCTATGTGTTTAAGACCAAGTGCAAGAATAAATGTCATTAGAGCCTTCACTGTGAATAACATTCACAGGTCAACCTTGCAAAGGTAAAAGTAAAAATACTATTTTTCCAAGTGTTTTGATTCCCAAAGTTCAACTCCAAACTGGAGTTTTATTGCCTCTCTCTCTCACACACACACACACACACACACTTCACCCAGTGCTGTTAAACAAAAGGCCAGAAATGCCACAGACAGCAGAAACACATGAACACAAAGGCAACCTGTCTGAATTATGTGAGTTTATTTTAGCAGGCAGCATCTGTCCCAGTGGAGGTAGCCAAAACCATAGACTGGAGGGGAGTCAAAGACCCTTGGTTAAATAGTAGCAGACAATGCCAAAGTCTGGAGGAGCTCGGCCCAAATGTATCTCTCAAAACACACAAATACACAGCAAAAACACAAGCTAGCCACAAGACGTTTGGCATGAGAGTACTTCACAACACTACGATGATTAGACACCCACAGCATGACACCCAGTTATGACTCATTCAATAACAGCCTTCCCACCTGCAGTGAGTGGTGACCATAGACTGTATAAAAAAAGACACTGATGGTGACACTGGGAATAGTGGAGTTCAATACTGTGGTGCATCATGAAGCTACTGCAGCATGTAAAGAGAGAGTCATGATGACAAACAGCAGCAACGGACCCATTTCCCACCATGCAATGGGCTCTAACCCTCCTGATAAAGACCAAACTGGTTACCACTGCAGTCAGATACAACCCCCTGAGCTCAATGTCAGCTAAATCAGGTGATTCGTTTCCTGTGGAATCATCTCATCTACTCAGAAAACATCCGTTTCACACGACCGGGATGTCTGTGCATCAGGATGTTGCAGGTTTCCACATCCCTGTCAGACTACAGGCATAATCTGCTGGATTGTGAACCATTTCCATTAGGAGAAAATGATTATTATTTTATTTACGTTAGTTCATTTTGCTTTAGTTTGTTATGACGCACTTTACTGGCAACAGCTAAAACAAGAACTGTACAACCATGTAACTGGATGTGTTACGTGGTCCTGTGATAGTGCAGTAAAGCAAAATTAGAGCTCCTATAGTTTGTTTTTATGAGGGATAAAATAATCCATTATAATCTAACTGAATAAAAGGTTTGTCCATACAAAAAAATATTTCATTTTTTCTACTTTTAACCATTATTCAAGCAGAAATGTGCAAACACAATACAGCTTTTTTGGTTTTCAGCTACTTGTACAGCAAACCGATCTGACTTTATCCATTTATTTTGCCTCACTGACTCTTACTGGCTCTTTTTTGATCCTATAAAAAAAAAATCAATAACCGATTGATTCACCAAGAAAGTTTTGTTCAAAACAAACAAAAAGCAGGATGAAACATCTTATCGGAATGGATCGATATGAGGGAGGAAAAGTAGGTGGAAGACCTTTATTTAAGCTCCTTTGCAAACTCATTAATGCCCTGTAGCCGAGCCTGACCTTTGACCTCACAGTGAAAGCAAGAGACCATCTTCTGCCATGGTTAACCATGTTTATCTGAGTCTATGTGTATGACTGAGTTACATTTACTAAGATGCATTTAATTGAATAACCTTTGGGAGGAAAAAGTACATCTCAGAGTCGTTTTAATGCACCATACTTTTTATTTTTATTCAGTAAATTAGTGCAGAAACACTACTTAGACAAAGACTTGACTCATTCTTTTCTTCCATTATTCAATTCCCTTTTGATTTTAACCAGACAGGTGCTGCTAGTTTCACAATCAGACATAGCAATCCAGCCAAATGACCAAAGCAAACCACGGTGGCACAGATCTTCACACGTAGCAGGCACGGAATAACAAGCAGAGGCATCTGTCTAATGCTTAAACGGAAGAGGATGTTAATTTAATTCCTTTGCACTGGGGTAAGGTGGATGCTAATCTAGCTGGGTTACAGAATCACTGGAGTCTTTTATATAGACCCTTTTAGTGTTTGGAAACATTTCGTTAACAGCTACATTATCCATCAATTTTCTACCGCATTTCCCTGAACGGGCGAGAGGCGGGGTACACCCTGGACAGGTTGCTAGTCCATCACTGGGTCAACACACATAGACAACCATGCACACACACACACTCCTATGGGCAATTTAGAGTCTCCAATCAGCCTATCCCCAAGGTGCATGTCTT
>JBAMHV010000025.1:15986439-16020190 GCA_037177535.1 Pseudomugil gertrudae
CAGAGGCTGCAGGATCCATGAAGGATCCTCCAGAGGCTGCAAGATCATCCAGAGGCTGCAGGATCCATGAAGGATCCCCCAGAGGCTGCAAGATCATTCAGAGGCTGCAGGATTATTTAGAGGCTGCAGGATCCCCCAGAGGCTGCAGGATTCATGCAGGATCCCCCAGAAGCTGCAAGATCATTCAGAAGCTGCAGGAATTTTGCAGGATGCATGCTTGTTTGCAGAATAATTTTCATTGACTAATGAAGGCTATGCAAAACTGCATAAAGTATGGATGGTTGGTGGACGAATATCATGTCTCTGCAGGGCTGCAACATCAGCAGGTGGTGTAGTGGTGTTTTAAGCTGTGGAGTGAGATGGTTGGTCCCTTTAGGGTGAATTCTGCTAAACGTATTCAGTTTCTAACTGATTTGCTTCTGTGATATAAAAGGAAGAAATATTCCTGTTGCAGAAAAGATAACGATCCATCCCATGCTGCTGGAGCACCAGCAGAATCTTTGCCTGCTATGGGTGTCAAAGTGTGGGAGGGGAGACGAACCCAAATGCAGGATCAGCAGCAGACAGGTGCAGGAACAAATGTTTCATGACGGACAAAAACACAGGAAACAGGACACGACAGAATCTGACACCACAGACATGCGAAGAGCAACTGAATCCATGCGGCATGAATACAGAGAACACTAACAAGATGCAGGTGCTTAAATAAAACCAGGAAAGAAGAAGCTTCACAGAATACAAAAGGAAGAAAACTACTAAATAAAACAGTAATCCAGAACTGAGACCAGAAGAAAGCCCAAAGTAGAACATTAAAACTGTTCTAATGGGTATAAAAGGTGAAAAACACATAATGGCACAACATCATCTCCTGACTTCAACCCCATTAAGAACCTGTGGATCATCATAAGGAGAGGATCTGTGGGGAGAACATTTGCACTTCTTTATAACCTATTTAATATTCAGAAAGTGTTTATACAAACTGGAATGTACCTAATACATAAATAAATCATATCAACTGAACTTAAACACAAGCAGGCACATCAGAAACATGTTTGGTTTCCATTTGTAGGCCTAATTAATCTTTTTAAGACCACAACATCCTCCTCTGTTAACATGAACATAATGTCAGGTGAATGTGCGTGTCATGTTGACTTGATGCTGAGAGAGATGCAAGCCAGAAAAAGAAAAAGAAACTGCACAATCAGTGTCTGTCAGGCGATCTCTTACTGCAAGGTAATGCAAAAAGAGAAAAAAAAATCACATGTCCCCCTGAGGTCGCCATTATAAAAAGCTACAATAGCTGCAGAGATGCATACATGTTCAGAAAGGCAGAAAAGGTAACAAATACTAAAAAGTGGGGAAATTGCATGCAGAGAAGAGATGAAGACAGAGACAGAGAGCAGCCTTTACACTGTGTGAGACAAAAGAATGACAGAGACAGAAAGACAGGAGGAGAGTAGGTCAGGCTAGTGTATGTGGAGACTACGCTCTGGAAACAGTATTAAATATAAAGTGACAGAGCACATAACAAAGATGGGATAAAATCACTGAGAGACATAAAGAGGACGGCAGGGGCGACCAGTGCCCCCAATATGAACAAGAAGCTGACTATACCGCTGGAGTTTCAAGGAATTTGGGGGCCCCAAGCAAAAAAGACCTAGAGCCCCCTTCCTCATCCTACAAAAGTGTCTTACCAATCTAAACCCTACATGAACCCCTACAGAAACACTGTTTAGGTAACTCAAATCTTATATAAATTTTCTGTCAGTGCAAAAGCTGTTTATATACATGCTTACTGCACACAAAGGAACATTTGCATCCCAGCATTTGTTAAAAATAACTATGAAACTACAAACATATTGGCCTAAAAATGCCATTTGCAAGTAAAAATATGATGAAATAGTAAATAAAGTATAAATATGCAAGAAAATGTCACAATATAATTATACTTTAAAAGAGTTACATACATGTAGCAGTGACCTTTAGGGCCATCGGGGCAAAATAACTAAAACTTTTGTTTCTAAGCCTTGGCTTCAGCAAAGGCAACCACAATGTCCTCCATGTCCAAAGATCTGCAAACATCACGCACACATGTACTGGTCCTGTGAGCCTATTCATGGACCTCATGCATGTTTTTTATCTTATCAGTGGAGCATCTTTGGGAGAAAGAATTAGCATCTTGAAGAAAGAAAAGATAAAGTGAAAGTTAAGCTGACTTTTCCCATGTTGCAATGACAACTTAATATTCAGAAAGATTCCAGCTGCAGGTGTCATCATAAGCTTCAGACACAGCAACACACGTACATCTCTCGATGGGCCTGCTGGCCACCCCAGAAAAATGTTTTTTCCCCGTCTATACTAATATTAACACGGCTCAGTATGCTTTGTGTATATTTGAATGTCCAAATCTTCCACATGAAAATGAAATCAATAATTAATTTTATTCAGGCGCACAGAGGCAACCTCACAGGTTGGGTCAAAGGGGGAAAACCTCACTGGAAAAGAGAAAAGTTGAAGTTCCCACCTCATCCACTAGGGGCTCCAAAACATAGCAAATCCCCATAGACATTAAAAAGACTGATTTCACAGCAGAAATAAACATGTTTACATTTTAGGTTTAATAGGTTAAGTTAGGAGGATTTTTTATATAACTCATCTAGATGTTCTCTAATCATATAAATCACCATTTATTATTGACACGTATTCAGTATCTGCAAAAAGGCAGTGTGTAGCACAAACACAGTTTTTAGACTGCGTGTCAGAAGTATCAGACTTTATGTGTCTTCTAATGACATCCCCAAGGGACAGCATGTAGAGAATACAAAGAGTTGAACCTAAAATTGAGGCTCGGGGAATGCTGTACAAGTGCTCGTGTCTTGTGATCTTGTTGATAAAAATCTGTCAGATAAGACCAGATCATATTAAAACAGTACCAGAGGAGCCAGTCTGGCTCTGGAGTTGTTTAAAATGGCGTGGTCCACAGTAGCGAAGGCAGGAGAAGCAGGACCAGAACTGCTAAGGTTTTCCTGTCCAGATTGGTTCTGATGTCATTGTCAACTTTGACCAGTGCTTTCTCCGTACTGGGCTTTACACTGACCTCAGACTGGTTCTCAAACATACTGTTATCGTTCATTAAACCCCCTAACCAATCAAATCTACAATGTTCCAAATGTTCTTCCAGAGGAGCCCCCAGACCGCCATGAAAATAGCAGAATAAAGTGATGCATCTAAAACTTTCAGAGGTTTTACTAAATATATGGGTTTGCAGTACCAGTTTTTATTGTGATCTTTAGTTTTAGTGGTAAAGGAAATGCAGCTTGACACACATTCTTTCTACTGAGGTCATTTCCCTTCATGTAAAATAAGTATGAAGTACATTTCTGTTACACCAAATATTTCTAAACATTAGTTTTAATATACTTAGTAAACTCTGCCTATGAGCTTTTTTAGACCTTTGTTCCTCGATATCAAATTAAATGAATAATTTTTCAAGCAAAGCAGATTTAATAGTGACTTAAAATTTAAACTGATGACATTTTAAACCTAAAACTTCTCTGAAAAATGCTTCATTGTCTATTAAACAAACTGGCATTCTAGAGGGGAAAAATCAGGGACACTCCACTAATTCCTAGGAGAAAATTACTGGAGGCAGATGAAGAGAGTCTCAACCTGGGATCCTCTTTGGACACAGGAACCATAGACGGATGAAGAGCATCTCCAACCTTTGGAGACAGGAACAGTCGATATAGAGACACCTTGAATTGAGAAAGAAGCATTCCTTTCGAGAGAGAGACAAGTATTTATTTAATTTTAATTTATTTTCAAGTAATTAAATAAAAGGTTTGTTTCAGGAAAGATTTAAACAGTACATCTGATGCTCAGACCCACAAAAACAACACATAGGTTGTCTGAATGTTCTTTATGTAGGTCTTTGCCTCTCCTCGATGTGGGATATATCCACTATTTCACTAACCTGTTTAAATGTAACACTTAAATCTCCCTCAACTGCAGTGAGGTTCAATAAAGTCTGTCGGAGCTCAGCGATCTCCTGCTCCCTTTTGGAAAGATCTTCTGCTAATCGTCCAATTCGAAGAGTCAGATCTGACACCCGAGGCTCGAACGCCCCAAAGTCTCTCCTAATAGAGGCCACCTTCGGTTTGAGGTCACTGGCAAAGGTCACTGTTCTTATAAGGCGCGCCCGGCCGCTCTCGAGCTCCTTCAAACGCTCCGAGATCTGCGCGTCGGCATTGCTGAGTTCAGGGATGTGTCTGCCGAGCCGCTCTATGGCCTTAGCGTTGCGTTCAGATGCAGATCTGAGATTAGAGACGCGGTCGATGCTGCCAGCCAGCACGTCTCCGATGCGTTTGATCATGCTGCGCTCCACCTGGCTGGCCTTGTCCTCCAGCTCCCCCACCTGCGACAGCAAAGTCTCCAACTCAGAATGCAGGCCGTCCATCCGCCGCACATCTGTCCTCACAGCCGACACCTGGAAGGCCAACAAAGAGATATATTGACCATCCAGATGGTAAAGTGAGTCTCATATGATTACGTCTGCACACAGACAATCATGCAAACCTTGTTGGCGAAGTCTTTGGTGATAGCCGATGTACGTTCTTCAATTTGCCCAACAGCGTCCCTCAGAAAACTCAGGCTGGCCTGAAGCTGCTCTCGTTTCCCAGTCAGACCAGAGGCCCATTCCTTCAGCCGGCTGACGTCCCGCTCCAAACCCTGCAGCTGTGGCTGCAGAGACCCCCGCTGATCCTCGAGGCCCTCCAGGATCACACGGACAGCCTCACACTTAAAGCAGGACAAACAGGGAAGCAGGTAACTGGAAGGTGGGAGGGTAACGATTAAAAGAAAAACAAAACCCATGAAAAAGAGATGGGATTTTATTAATTCAGCTTAGTGTTGAAACGATTCACATGGTTTTAATAGAGATCATTGCTCAGATCCAGACACTATGAAACGTTCCAGGCTGCAGGATCAAACACTAACGTTTTACTAAATAAACACTAAAAATACTAAAAAGCAGCTTGTTTGTTCATAAGTAGAGAAAACAGACAGTATGATGATGTGTAGCACAGTGCACGTTGACAGCAGGTCATTTCTTTTCTGACATAAAACTCCTGCAACGCCTCATCCCCAGTTCATTTAAAGCGATGACATCATTCAGTGAGGTCATCATGAGTAGGTTCACTTGGTTCGCCCAAGTCCTCTTCTTGCCACGCCTCCTCTTCATCGTTCCATTCGTCTTCCTCCAACGTGTCGGAGTCCATTTGGATTTCAGCCCTACTTTCCTTCAACACCATAGTGAGTTCGTGGACCGCCTCTTTAACCACGGACAACTCATTCTTCATCTTTAAGATGCTATTTTGAGCCTGCAGAGTGTCCAGCTCCTGCCTGAGTTCAAGGATTTCATTCACAGCTTTCAGCATGCTGTCCTCAGTCCCAAACACCTGCAGCGTGAGCTCCTCCAGCCTCCTTTCCGCTCCGCTTAGGTCTCCACCGAGCTTCAGGATGGAGCGCACAGCCTCTTCTACCTGTGGTAGGTGCTCTTCGCACGCCTGCGCTCTGGGAATGTGCTCATGGAGCTGAGAGCTCAGTTCAGCCTCGTGCTTGGTGAGGCTGCTGATCTGCTGCTCCAGCTTGTGGATCTGCTTGGTGTTCCAGTCCAGCTGGTCCTGCGCTCGCTTGGCGTCATCCTCTTCGGCGCGCTCCATAGCTCGGGTGTTTCTCTTCGTGCTGTCCTCCAGCTCTTCCAGCCTCTTCTCCAGCGTCCGGGTCCTCCGCTCGGCCTCGTTCACCTGCTCAGTGGCTCCGGCGTGGGCCTCCCGAGACTCGGTCTTGAGGGCTGCTAGGTCGGAGGTGATGGCAGCCAACCGCTCCTGCCACGTTTCCGTCACGTTGAGGAAGTGAGCGTTGACCGTCTGGAGGTCACGGGAGGCAGCGTTCTCGTCAGCCTGCATCGCCATCACGGATGCATGGAGTGTGGAGATGTCCTGCTGGAGTCTTGTTGCCAGGGAGACGGTGGAGAGCGCCTCCTGCAGGTCATCCTCAGAGGCATCAAGCTGCGGCCGCAACACAAAACAGGAGGGCTGTTTCTGCAGGAGCTCTGGGATCCTCAGTTAAAATGCAAACAGTAAGAAATGCAGCTGATAGATTGTCTGTGTGAAATAGATGCTTTTAATTTATTCTTCTATATTAATTAAGAATAAAGTGAAATATTTACATCTTTAATTAAAGCTTGCACAATGTTTTATATCATTAGTTTTTTTAAAAAACATTCACCTTAATAATATTTTCTATTTTTTCTATATATTTTTTTTAAAGTTGCATGTTTTTTTTGCATTATCCCAGCGTACGTTGCTCTATTTGAACGTTTTGGAGACAAAATCTGACAATGCATGGCCCAAACTGACTCATCTGCAGTTCTACAAACCTTCTAATGACACAATATATGTTAGAACGCTGTGTAAAATGTGAATAAGGACAGAAAACAATGGTTTTCAATTTCCAAACTCATATTTTATTACCAATCGGATATAAACTGAAATATTATATAGCTTCATGAAAATCTGATGCAGCTACACATCTGTAAAAATCATTCCAGGATGATGTTTAACCTTGTGGAGCATCTCCTCTCCTTTTAACATCTAATTTTTATTTATAATCATGATTATATCAAAATAAACCCGATATACTGTGGAGGCCAATCCAAAAGTCATCGTTTCAACAAAAATCCTTTTGTTTTTGAGGTTATTCTGCATTTTATTAGTACAGTATGCACAATTTACTGATATATGCATACCTAATATACACACCTAAATAAATAAAATATCTTTAACCAGATTAAATCTTCCTTTACAGATAAAAGATTGTTTTTGTTGTTGTTATTTTAGCTGAAAGTGGTTTAACTGGCTTATTGACATATTTCCTTGCTCACCTTTGTGGAAACTTTCACCATCTCTTCCTCCATGTCCAACAGGTTGGATGTTTTCCTGTTAAGTGACCTGAACTTTTCTTCCATTTGGGTGAATCTCTCATTCTGCTGCACCACCACCCTGATACCAAGCACAGCTTCAGTAAAAAGACGCACTTTATGAGAGAAAGGTGCAAATCTGATGAGCGGACTTACCAGCTTAGAGCTGCGCAGGCTAAAAGCGACAATATGCACATTAAACTTTTCATATCAGGGCCTGAAGAGGTTTTATTTGCTCTAATTTGCTCTTCCATCTTGCCTTTTTGGGTTTCTTCTTTTGCATTTGCAGCCTGGGTTGGTTTTAGATCTTCGCCTTGTTTCTGCGGCTTTTTTCTGTGTTTTACTTCAGTCGGCATTTTAGCGCACTAATAAACCGCAGACTTAGCATGGAAAAAAGCTAGCTGCCTATTGGTTATATTTTACATTAAAATATGATTCCTGTTTAACATTAAAGTTTATAAAGGAGCTAACTAACATCTGGGTTTTGCGCTATTAAACTTCTTCTCCTTCCTCCTGGCTGTGGGGAAAATGCCGCTTTCAAGTGCGGTTATGGTTAGCAAGTAAATGCTAACTGCGTGGGTAGAAAGCTAAAGTAAAACTACAAGAATGTAAAATAAAAAAAACTACAGTTATTAGTTGGGTTTTCTTTACATTAAAATATTAACTGGACACATGTATTTTATATTAAGTCAAAAGGTTGAGTGAGTTTTTACTTTTACTTTCACGAAGCATTAGCACCGTTCCGACAGTGCAGGAAGTATCTTAAACGCATCAGCCAGCCACGTATGACGTAGACGTAGACACGTAGACGTAGCCACGTAGACGTAGACACGTAGACGTAGCCACGTAGACGCTGCCAGGATCTTTCCAGAATTTCAGGACATAATGGATTCATTTAGGCTTTAAAACAAGCTAAATCCAACTAATTTAACATTTTCGGATGTATTCAACATTTTTTTTATATTTTCGCAATCTACAAAGTTTTAGTTTTTATATCTGCAAGTTTATCATTTTGTTTGGACTTTTTTGGTTGTTTTTTGCTAAAGTACTAGAGAAATGTTTTATCAATATTTGGTATTATTGATTAAAATTGCAACTGGGGGAAACCTAAAGCTTAGAAAGAGGAAATCAATACATTAGCACCAAGCAACTGCTCATTTTGACAAATAATTTAGAGACAGAATCTTAGCTGCAAGACATTTATTTATTTGGCATGTTTGCAAAATTCTTTCATACATACTGAATGCAAAAATGGTCAAAACCTGATTATCATTAGCTTTGTCTAAGAAGATGTTACTAAATGAATGTATTTTCCATCTCAGCATCCATCAGTGAATTCAACCAACTACAAAAGGCCATGCACATTACACAAACGGATGGACATTTAGCAGCATCCTATAGCAAAAGACATAAAGACAAACACAAACTGAACATGGACGTATGTTAACTTAGAGGCAAACATTTAAGTACTTCCTAGCAAAAGCTGCCATATACAAATTATGTGCGAACAGGAAACAAGATTACTCTGAAATGTTGTTGTTTGGGTGTTAAGAGAGCTTTGGAATACAGAGAATAACCATGAGAGCATAGTCAAAGTGGAATGACTCACTACTCTTATCTTTTTCGCAGTGTTATCGTTTGATATATGTCACATCAACTTTAGCTTAGTCTGGGCTGTAAAAATCTGAATGATGACATGCATCATGTGCATAATGCCTGAAATCACTGCAAACATTATGGAAAACTAAAGCATAGGTTATGTTTTCCACACCAAAGCCATGAAAATCAGCCTCTCTGTTAATGTTACATTTGATAGAACTGAAAACCCTGTCTAATCACCGGCAGTGTTAGTGATAAAACCTAGCAAAAAGGGTTGTTGACATTCATATCTGAGTGGAAATTAGGCCTCACTTTATCATGAAATCAGGCCTTTAACGGTCTTTACAAACCAAAGAGGTATAATTCTGCAAATTCACCACAGATGGCTAAATAATGATTTAACAAAACCTTAAAGCAAAGGAAAAGGCACCCCTTCAAGTTGAATGAATCTATTTACATTACTATGGTGACATTGTAACTGGACTGTGACCAGTGTGTATAAAAGTGCAACATAGGTGCAATTAAGCTAATTGCTTGATGGTTAATAGGTGTTTTCCCCCCAAGCTTATTAAATTTAACACTCATGCTACAGTGTGCCCCCTCATCTTACCACATTTTAATGACATAAAAAAAGAAGAAGCTGCTTTTCAAATCTAAATGACATACCGAAGCCAAAGACGCTACTAAACACCAGTTTACAACAGTAAATATATTTGGTCCTCCCAAGGCCTCTTCGTTAGCTTTTGGTCCAGTCTGTGAGGAGCAAACATAATGGCACTTTGGGGATGGAAAGGACACTTAAAACCTGTGTGAATGTGCAAAAGAAAAAGCCTGAAACACAGAAGTGTGTATGTGATGTTTTATCTAATTACAGGATTGTTTCTACAACTTAGGTTTTGACCAAATAAACTCATAAGAGGAAGCAAAGTGAAACGCAGTCCTTCATAAAACAAAGTATTTGCTACATAGCTTTTCTAAATATGTAATCCCCAAACCTCCAGAGAGCATGAGCTATAATGCATACTAATTACACTTCTAGTCCGCACTTTACACAGAAAGCACCCTTCAAAGTTTCTGCACAAAACTTCATTCCAATGAAAATATATTGATTTACTCGCCATCTTCGCTAACAGGAATTCTGAGCATTGATCTTTTCTCTGCTCCCTTTGACTGGAAATGTTGCCAACATCAACACCGCTACTCAGGAACCGTAGTGATCCTGAAATACATGTAAAACAGATGCATCTTATAGGAACCATGCATATACACAGTACAGGTTGATTCATAAGGCATTAAAGATTAATTAAGGAGGTTTTGGACCAACCTGAATGGAGTTGACTACACCGCTCGCCATTACTGATAGCTTCCCTGCAACGGAGCGCACTCCGAGCTTCAGCTGTGACATGTCTGGAGCACTGGGCAGCATGTTGGTCAGACGGTATGAGCCCCCTGCTAGGGTGAAGCAAACAGCCAAACAAATGTGCGGCAGGTTTGTGAAATCCAACTTTTCAGCATAATGAAAGACTTAAAATATCTGATCATTTTTGTTTGATTATGTTCCATAAGGTGAAATAATGATGCACATAAGCATTATGGTCATCCCTGCCCTACATGCTAGAGATCATTGCTATTGAATTTAATCCTAAGAGGAGGGCTGCAGTCCTGCAGGATTGCAATGGTTCCTGCTCCAACACACCTGGCTCAAATTAAACAGATCAAACAGCCTATAAAGTGGCAGAATAATTTACTAATACTACTCAGGTGTGTTGGGGCTAGTAAACAATGACATAAACAAATCAGATGCATTAACTCAATGCTTGGTTGTGTTCTTAAAAGGCAGCATGAAGCTGCTGGGCCCTACCCGTCTGTCTCTTGGGATCATCAAACAGGTCTGCTGAGCTTATCGCTGCGCTCCCAGAAAGTCTCTCCAGTCGAGTTTTGGCTTCATACTAAGGCCATAAATAAATATAAAAACACATTATAAATCATTTAAAAACACAAACATACATGCAAATATCTTTATCAAATAAACAAAAACACCTAAAAATAAAAAAGTGTCCTGCATCTTCATGCCACCATGCATGTCCAGCATCACTACAGGAGTTAGTGTTTTAATGAAGATACAATATTGAACCTTTAGAGTAGCTGTAATAACAATCATACAAGTGTAAAATAATCATATGCTCCATGTGTTAGAATTGCATACCTCAGTGTTGTCTTGCTTTCCAAAGTACATGTCAGATGAGATGGCTTTGACATCATCTCCAAACTTTTTCCGAGCTTCTCCTGAATCTGAGAGCGGTAAAGGTTCAGCTTTCCTCCTGGCTACCGCCCTGATGGCAGGAAATGATCAGGAACAAAACAGTTAAACAGAATCTGCACAGCTTCACTGTGATCGGGACTGGATCCCAGATAAAAGGACATTTACTTTGCATGTGGCGTAGCAAAGCTCACCTGTCATCAAGTGAAGATGTGGTGGAAGACAGATAGAAGTCTGGCTCTGGTTTCTTGCTCTCCTTCATCCAGCCTCCTCCATCAGCTCTCTCGCCCCACCTAAAAGACAAGCTGTCCGAGTTGCTAGTATGATCCTCGAACCGTGAGAGGAACCTGAGGAGAGAAGCGGTTCAGAGTTTAATCAAGTTTCCTCCATCCCAGCCTTAGATTTGCTACAGATTACAAATTATGAAAGCTGACGCGACTCCGTTTATACGAGACACTGAATGTGTGAGGGCACGTCCGGAAGGTCAGCCTCTAACTTCACCCAATTTACATATTCATAAAACCTAATTAAATACATATTTTACAGGTTTGTTAAGTTGAACTGTGACTTCATTTTTAATTGTTTTCTATTTGAAAATATTCCTAAAAACATGTCACAACCCTGCTCGCTGGTAAATCTACGGTACGATGCAGAGTCTAATTCAGTGTTGGGATTAATAATGATAATAAAAAACAAAGAACACTGCAAGTATACATTATAAATACTGTACATCTGACCTCGAGTTGAAGGATCCTTCATCCTCATCTTCATCAGTATATTTGTGTCCTTTGGTAGTTTTGGCTCCAACTGGACTCTCCTGCTGGATTATATGCATGTCTGATGTCACAGAGTGAGAAACTCCACTACAGAAAGGGAAAAAAAAGGCCTGAATAAGAAGAAAACAGACTGGTGACCTGTCCAGGGTGTACCCCACCTCTCGCCCAATCCTTACTGGGATAGGCTCCCTATGCATATGAAGCGGTGTGGAAAATGGATGGATAAAACACAGATGAAGTGAACCTCAGTGTTTTTGTTTCAGGATTTGACTCATCATCCTACCTCCTGTGGCCCAGACCCATTCCCAGTCTCTCAGCCTGCTCCTTCTTCTTCCCGTCTAATCGCTTCAACTTCTGCTCCTCAATTTTTCGCTTCTGTTCAAGATCTTTATAGGCCAGTCGCATGGATGGAGCACTGAGGAGAGGGAGAACAAAAGCTCAAAGCTGATGCTAAAACAAGGAGTTTATGAGAGAAAGGATGTAAACTCACATGGCCTCCTCAGGCGTAGTGTTCTTCTTGGTAGCAGCAGAGCTCGCTTCCTTCTCTCTGAGTTTGTCAGCAGCCTGAGCCGCCTTCTCCAGCTCTGAGAAACTCTGGCTGCTTACTTTCTGAGCACCCAGACCACCCTTCTTAGATGCCAACTAAAAGCAGAAACGATGAAAAAACACCTGTTCTTTCATTTGATTCCACATCGATTGTTGGATTATTATTATTGTGTGAACATACAGTTTTCTTGGGACCGGCTGGCTTCTTTTTAAGAAGAGAAGATGGCTCTGTAAAAGGTTAAACACACTGATGCAGATACAGTGTGAATGTGGTGGATATAATGATAAATAGACACAAACCTGGGTTAGCTTTTGGAGAAACGCTCAGCACCTCCACACTGGGACCCTCCTCTAAGTTTCCTGTATAAAAAGTGGATGTTTATTTACTGAAACTGGGCACAACTGGGGCCGGTTTTGTTCTGCTACAGGATTTGTTACAAACACTGGATACCATTTCTGTCTTCGTCTTTTTCCAGGGTTACGGGCGTCTCCGAAGAGGAGTGGCTGAGACTCATTTTGGCCATATTAAGGTTTTCAGGAACATCCTGAACAAAATAAAGACAAAGACTACTAATAACAGTTACTGTGTAGATATCCATACACACAAACACTGCAAAAGCAAACACGCTACGGTTTAATATCATGCACTAAACTTTAAACTTATTTCCTGACATACAGGTCTCCCCCGTCCTAACCGGATGCCTGATAACCTGATAGTTTGGAGCTTTTAAAACAGATTACATCATGATTGCAATCTTGCTAATCTCACTGCACACAAAGCAGGAGGCACAGAGCACCTTAAAATATTTGTCTTTGAAGAGCGGTCTAACTGTTTTCAAATGTAATAACTCAAACTGATTTTAGTCAGCTCATTTTAGCATAAGATTTACAGTATTATTACATACCTGTGTATGTAGATTGAAGAAATCCACGTGTTTGTCAGCTGGGGATGTTGGAGACAGAGGACCCTGGCTGTCGAGCCACAGCTGCAAAGAAAACTTTGTAATGAGATGAATGTTTCCAGATGTAAGAGTATGATAAGCATACGAGCGAGGAACCCAGAGTTTGATTCATTTATTCTTTAAGCAACAGCTTTTCTGTATTATGAGGCTATCATATCTGCATTACCTCCGTGCCATGGCGTCTGGTAGCTTGTGTGGCTGAAGTCTTTATCTTCTCCCTGTAAAGCTGGGCAGCTCGGCTATTATACTTGGCATTAGCAGCACTGGCTGTGGACCCATGTTGGTTGAAAAATGCAGTCTTACCAATTTAAAACAGACAGAAAAAGAAATGACCAGGTTAAATTATTCCTATCATGATGAGCTGAGATTCAAAGCTCATAGTAAACAGCTGTCTGCAACTCACAGCACTGGCGTTGCCTCCCACTTGCATACATCTTAACTGGAACCATGACCAGTTGAAATCTAGCTCGGTGGACCTGCGTAACAGAAATTTTTTATATAAATTGACGCACTACTTCTCGAGTTTAAAAACAACCAAAATACATGTGGCTCAATATCAAGGGTCTGCAGCATTTTACAGGAAATCATGGCAACTGAGACGTAAACGTAACTTTTCACAAACTGAAGTCAAGGTCCTCGTTAGTGAGGAGGAGACATTGTTTGTGGGTCATAGTTGTGGGGTAACAATCAATGGGAAGGCTAACGAGTGGCAGCACGTTGCTGCAGAGGTAAATGGTGACAGCGTGATGAAGAGGTCTGTGCCAGAAATAACAAAAACATGGTCGGATTTTAAGGTGGAGACAATAATGCATATGTGCGTGGACCACTTCAAAGCACCCCCTCTGCGCTTTGGGGGTTGGCAAAGTGAGGTGTCAGCATCTTGGTGGGTAGACGCTGTCACCTGGAGCAGCTTCCGTCTGCAGCTTGTTCTCCACACTGCTGTGCAGCAGGATGAATGAATGGACCAGGCCGCCGTGCAACCACATTTATCAGAACCACATCCGAGTCATGAATGACTCGGATGTACATTAACTGAATGTATATTTTTGCAGTTCTCACTGGGATCACAAGGTTCCGGTGGGTGGTGGATCTAACACTGGACCCAGTTCAGTGCATAGATGTGAGAGCACAGCTTGTAGGAATCTAACTACTTATCAGCCCGTCATCATCATGGACCAGGAAATCTTTGTGCTCCTTAAACAATCTCCCATCCTGATCCAGCGAGTAGCGAAAGCTCATCCGCTGTGAAGCATTACGCTGCAATATTTATATGCTTACTCAGTAATCAGTTAATGTACCAGTTAACACCATAGCAACAATTTAATTAGTATATTATTGTGCCCTTCGTTTTTAAAAAAATATGTCTATATTAATCCATGCTTCCATGTTTTTGATTACAACGATACAAAGTCTGATGTGAATGATAAACATGGTTTAATGTGGCTTATTATCTTATCAGCTGTGCTGCTGGTTTTCTCTCCACGTTACAACGCAAGGTCCAAAGTTAGCGCAATGGTGCGCACTTTTCTCTGTCATGTTTATTTTATAAATCCCAAACTTTGCTTAGTAAAGTACTTACGCCATTTTGCCTGTTTTAAGCAGCTTAATAAATCAGACCCCTGGCTCCTTGCTGTTACCATGGCTTACCTAATAAAGGACAGGTGGACACCCAGAGACCTGTGAGTCCCAGAGCAGTCTATGCAGAGGAATACACCATAGGTGATGCTGGCCCAGCTGGGATTTTTAGCTGCGCAGTCAAAGCAAACCTAAAGGTCAGAGGGCAAATGAAGACATAGAAAAAGGTATGTCACATGAAGAAGCTCATGTTAAATAAAACGTTATGCTTCAACTTGCTTCCATTTCAAATCAATAAAACACACGCAGGCTACATGTTGTCATGTTAAAATGGCATATTAAAGAGTGAAAAGTACATTAAAGACAAACAAATTAGCTAGCTGTGCTGCAGCTGGTCGAAACAGCTGTTGAAGGTTGCTTTTTGCAGCATGTAGCACTAGCTGTAAAGAGTTCCTTGTCATTAAGGATGGTATATCTACGTGCTTTATTATATTCTGTGAACTAACGACTTGAAAGCTTAAGCCTAAAAAACCACGACTGATGTGAACTGTGAAAAACCCATCAAGCTATGCTGAGATGCTGATCAGCCTTTTGGCTAACATCTGTTTGAACCCGTTTAGTTTTTTGTAGTTTAGTGTCAAATAAATGTTGCCGGAAAACAAGTAACATGTCCCAATATTGTATTTAAACTTACTCTGTATAAACAAATAGCGAATAATTGTTAAATGAATTCGGTAAACACAAGCCAGGTCTGGCATTTAACACAGTGCGACGTGTCAAATCCTTGATTCTGTTGACTTCCTTATAAAATACACTCTGCTTCTATAACGTCTCACCTTATTCGAAGGAATGGAGCGAAGTCGCTTGAAAATGGCAGAAATATCCTGTTTGCTGGGTTCCGCCATTGTTCTACCTCCTGGTGATTAAAAAAACACCTGTCAGGTGGTTATAGGAATGGCATCAACAACAAAAAAAGAAGCACCGTATCTTTTCCAAGAACAACTGAATGCGACACGTCAGTAACAAAAATCCTTCTCGGGCTCTGATTGGCTGAAAGGAGCCCGTGGTTTTATTATTGTAGTGAAGACTTCTGGGTAATGTAGTTTCAACAGCTTAAACGACTAATCCAAAAAAAGAATTTGATCATTTGTGGGGTTTTAATTAATATCATACTCTATTCAATTTTTTTGATAATTTGATACATTTCCCAACATCTTTCTTGTGAATCCACCTTTGGTAATTATTTCACCAACATTTAACCCCTTTATTTTTCTCCAACAAGTAAATAAGGTATAAAAATAAATGTTACCGGTAATTATTTTCTTTGATGCAATTTTTGTGCATTGAATTGCAAGAATAATCTACCAAAGTTAATATTCAAATTTACATGTTTAAATTCAATAAAGAATTTTTTACATTACTCAATCAATAGTGCAATTTATTTTCAAAGAAGTGTAGGGATATTTTAAACTGTTTAGGGAAACAAATCCTTACAGTAACAGAAGAACCACCTATACTGATCTAAAACCAGTCTTTGTCCAATAAATCAATTTATTTATGTTGTGACAACATTTACATTTAATGTGCAAGTACAGCTGCTACTGCCTGTTGCCAGCAGTACGCCCTGAAAACATGGCAAAACATCTTTGTCCTCGTTACAAATCTCAAATTGATAGTTCATGTCTACCAAAACACAGCCAGATAAAATACTTAAATCGGGAAAATCGTGTTTAGGGTTGTGAAAAAGAAATATTTACACGAATTTTAGCTTTTAAGAGTAGATTAACAACTGTTAACATAGAATTAGTTGATTAACTAGATGCAAATGGCACTCTATGAAATGAAAAATCATATTTACAGTTCCAACCAAATGGACAGATGCAAATAATATTAGCCATTAAACATTCAATTATTCTATAAACTGATTTTAAGTCACAGTATTTTAAACAAGAGTGGAACACAAACACATGTGGCTTCATAAATTAAACTATTTTCATCTGCACTTCATATGGTCAGGTTTCATTTGTTCTGATAGATAAGGCTATTTACATGCATGCATACAACACCATGCACTTTATTGCTAAATTGCAATCTGTTTTTTTTATTTAAAAAAACAATACTAAAAGTCTCCCATAAGTCAGAGAAGTGAAATAACTAAAAACATGAAGATTCAAGTGAGTTGAACAGTTTGAAAAACATTCAGTGTTTGTTGCTGGAAAGGAAACCATTAAATGCTAAAGTCTAGAATGTATCAGATGGGAAATATGTCAGTGGTTGTGAAAAGCCAACGTCAGAAAAATACAATCAGTGAGTATACATTCATATGCAGTGTAATGAAACCTATTCATGAGTTTAGATGATGTGCAGATAACACTAATGATCTTTATCATTCCTTAAAAGCAACCAGAACTGCAATAAAAAGGATGCTACTTTAAGGCCTACCAGACTGAAGTGGCAACATTGCTTTTACATGACTGTTAATTCCGTTTAGAAAAATGTTCATCTCCCTAAAATGAATGAATTAAAAGTGGCGTACACATATAACATTGCAAGACAAGCGCTCAGACTGTCATCCCAGTGTTTTCATCTAACGATATATAAAATTCACACACATTTCATTGAGTCTCATCTAATATATATTTGAATAGCTTTTTCTGTAACAGCATAAATGGGATTTAAGTAACATATTTTACACAAACAGCAATTGTGTGATCTTTCTGGAGTTGTCTGCAGACTTGTGGTTTGTCAGTCCGTAGAAAGCAACAGTATCTGGTGTCTTTTTATCTGAGAAAAACAAAAAAGCCTCCTCCTTTGATCCATTCTTCACAAATGGAGAAAAACAGGCAAAGTCCTCTGTTTACATCTCAACTGTCAAGTCTCAAAAACGCATGCATCACACAAACTCGTTACTGGATGTCTTCTACATAATTAGCTGGATAGAGGCCTGTTTGTCCATCTTTGAGTCGGCCTTTGCACCAACCCTGATCATCTTCTTCCCCAATTTTTGTAAGTTCATCTCCTGGAGAAGTAAGAAAAAAAAGACTGTTATTGTTATTCTATCAATACTCCTTGTCTGTTCACGTTATTCCAGAAACACACCTGCTTTGAAGCTCAGCTCATCCTGCTCCTGTCCCTCGTAGTCATAGAGCGCTCTGACAGGCACAGATGTAACCGGAGAGGCCGGCTCATCTTCAAATGGATTTCCATCACCATTGGCAGAGAAAGGGTTACCAGCTGTGTCTTCATCTGACCAGTCTGGAGTCTTTTCCATGCTGCTGGCACTGCTCAGAAAAACAAAACGCCCACTTAGTATAAAGCAATACATTTTTTGTTCCTGGACATTGTGTTGAGGAAAATTCACCATGCCAGGTGTACAAGTTCAAAGTTTGAAAAGAGGGAAAACACACCACCACATGAAGTTCAGCAAAAATGTGTCTCAAAAACCATACACAGCCTTTAGATCTACCCTGAAAACATTATCTTTTGGCTTCACTGCAAAACAGTACAAAACATGCTCATGTTTAAGCACTGATGCTACAAGCCTCATGCTACTCAAAGAACTAAAGCTTCAAACACAAAGTGTGCACAATGCTGAGAGAAGGCAAGACAAAAAAAGGTTAAAAAAAGAGCAACATAAAACCAAGCAAGGCAAATCGTCTTTGTGAATGCATGATTGGAGGTTTAACTTTAACAGCCAGCAGAGGGAGCCACCTAAACAATGAGAACTTGGCTCTGAGACAGTGGAAAAACAACAAATGTACATAGATAAGTTATTTACAGTCAGATCATGTCACATTTTAAAAAATCTACTTTTGAGTTATTTGATTTTAAACATCCTTTTTTGTTTTCAATCATATGTAAACAACTTAAACATATCTGAGGTGGGCAAATTTGCTAACATTTAGATCTGACTGTAAGAAAAGTTCTGGATATCCCATGGCAGAGACATGCGCCTCCATGTTCACGTCACTTAATGTTCTGTAAGACACAAAACTGTTCAGAGTGAAAGACAGACACATTGGTTTTGTGTGCAATGCTGTTCAGAGACCATGCAGAGCAGCACAATGACCTGTTTACCTGAGGACAAACAAACGGACACAAAGACGTGACAGCCGTAACTAAGGGAAACAAATACAGGAGACGCGGCATGAAGGGCAACCCATGGAGCAAAGACAGAAATGGAAAAGGCAAGGAGCCCGCAGGTGGGTGGAGGGTTTCTCCTGTTCACCAACATTTTTATTTCCTCCTTAATCACAGTGTTGTGGTTGACTGTGGTTTGCTGCTCCTCTGCCGTCTCCTCCTCCTCCTCCTCCTCCTCCCCCTCATCATCATCATCTTCAAATGGGTTTGAGCCCACTGGTGCTGTTTTAGTGGGCACAGTCAGGCTGACAACATGGAACACAGTGAGAGATGGGTTGTTGACATGCACAGAGACTTTAACACATAAGGACATCACCTGTGAACCACCTTTTTCAACATGAGACAAAGGATGGCAACTTTATTTTGGAGAATTATTGCCGTTACCTTCGGTTTGGATCCCATTAATGAGATAAAACACGAGTTAAATCTAGTATTTTTGGATCAACCCTAGCTACGTTCTGTAGGAGAGCATCTCCAGCTGTAATTTAATAATCAGACACGTTTCTCTGTATTAAAAAAACATTCACATGGGTACAGCTTTTACTAAACTAGGGAAGACAATGATATCTCAGACATCTACAGGTAACATATGATGGCTAGAAATAAAATGACTGCCTCCGTCTAAAAGTTAATCCATCTTGCTACAAATATTACTTACCAAACAATAATTACCATGTTTTAGGGGAACAAATGATCCACTAATTATTGTATTTAGTCAAAGTAACAAGTGACATCAACGAATGATAAACTAAAGGTGCTTAGCGTTTTTATAACTCATAATTAGCACAAAGCTTTTGCAACACCAAGATGACACACCCTAAGCAACATTTGTCAGTTTGACATTACTTAGGTGAAAATCCTCCTTAAGAAATCCTGCAAGAGCAATTTCTTTCCAGACATCCTGATTTTACATGTGACAGAACAAGTCTAACCCATGTAAATCTCACCTATATCAGAGTAAACACAGGGTTTCTGCTCAGTGTTTACAGAACTGGTGGACTGTGCATAGCAGCAGCAGCACTTGAGTGTGAAGTCATGAAATGTGAACGCCTTTGTTACGTCTCGCCATGCTCTGAAAAGTGAGCTTGTGGTGTTATTACACCAAACACAGCTTCAGTAAGAATCCGGCATGAAGTAACTCTTGGATGGCAACAACAAACAAATGAGTCTTTATAACTGTGAATCTAAAAGTCCAAATAGCTTAAATGTTACTTATTCCAGTGGGCTTTAAGCATGTTCATTCAATATTTCAACTTGAAAAGAGTTAAAAAACAAAAGGAAGACAAAGCAATACATAAACTCAGTTTGTCGATTCCAAAAGCAAGAAAGACCATTTAGACACAAGACCAGCTACACAAACAGTAACTTGTAGTAAAAAAAAAAAAACTTTATATATGCCATGTTCCCACACACAGACACATTAGTATAGGAATGGGGGGGCAGTTTGTCCTATAGCTGGAAAACTTTCACCAGTTCAGAGCTCTAATGACTTTCATGCTTAGCATTCCATTTTTTGACTCCTCTACACACTCCTCTAGCACACACACACCACCTCGTTCAGATTAAAAGCAGACAGCAGGTGTTTGTTCAGTCATTTAAGAAAATCCACAGAACTATAAGGAATGCAGAGTTAAGGCAAAAACAAGCAGAAGAGCATGTTTTTACAAACTTAACTTTGCATCATGACAGGTGTGCTCATTACCATGCAACGTGCATCTAAACTTTTATCTTAAGACTTCCGTTGTCATTTAGATCAACCATTATGTTTATTTGTGCTGCCACAACAACACAACTAAAATTATTTCTATATTTTAATGGAGAAGGTTAAAGATCATTAGGTAATTAAAAATGGTCAAACCTCAAATTGATAAGATTTTATTAGTTCATTACCAATGACTGAAAATGTATATGTATTAAGCAGATTTTCAACAAAACATGGCTAACAGAGACTTAAGCATTTTATAATGAATTTATAACGGCTTCAACCACAGGTGTTGGACTTGAACAGCACTTATCTCCTGTCTGAACTTTCCAGTGCCCATGCTAATGGAGCTTTTTGTGTGTGAGAACATTTTCCACATTACTTTTGGCTTGCTTTCAGTTAAGTACCAGCAGAGTTCAGTCTCCCCAGGAAGACTTTTCCCCTCACACTGACAAATGTTTTCTGTCACCATGGTAACCACCATAACTACACATCGTTGTTTGACCTTCGTGGAGTTTTATGAAGGGAGGATGGTATGTGCAATGCCCTGACTTAAAAACAGATGCTCAGTTCTGTGAGCATTTGTTAAGAACAGACAAATACAAAGTGAGTGATCAGATATGTACCTGCTGGTAGTTTTGGCAGGCTTGACAGGCTGGTCTGACCCAGTCTGACTGATACTCGTCAGTGTGACGTCGTCAGATGGTTTCTTCTTTTCCCGCTTGCTCAGGGTTCGGTTCAGGTCTATGGACCAGTCCTGATAGAAACATGGAAACACACCATACAGTCAAACTTGGGTTTGGGTATGTTTCCAAACATGCCTTAAAGCCAAAGGAGGGTGAACATCTCACAGAATTGAGAGAAATAAAACACTACAATCACTTCATTTCACAGGCCACATCAATGACTGGATCTCAAACTGTACATACATAAGTGTGTACAGGGCAAAGTAAAGCAGATAAAACAAAACATGGAGTAATTTAGTATCCATCACCTCTTGTAAGAAACGCCACCAAGAGATTTGCCCACAACCCCAGGCTTACAAAAGGAGAAAAGAACAGCAGCAGTTCACTCTACATATCACATCTCCATGAGTAGAGCACCATTTCTGTATCAGCCTATAATAATTTATCTATATAAATATGAAATCGGATCATTCTATTGAGAAGCTACACTGCCACCTTTATTACTTATAGGTAGCACACTGAGAAAATAATAAACATTTTTTTTATCTATTACACCTCTCAGGTCCTTCAGTCTACCTCACAGCCACCACTACATGTATCACTGGATAATGTGGTAGGTCATATGGACCACAGTAACCAATAGGGACACTGGGAAGCAAAATTTAAAAGTAAAAGAGAAAAAGGTTGTTGATATTCTGATATCAAGTACAATGTGTTCAAAGGCAGTGTCCATGTCCTCCAAAAATATTCATCTTTATTAATTTCTCCATGACTACGGTACTTAATTGCAAGGTCCAAAAAAAACAAACATCCACACACAAAATGAAAGCAGTAAGTTGTTAGTGGGAATAAAAAATCCCTCCCAAAGCTGCCAAGAAAACAGCCCTCCCAGAACTCACTAAAATGGACCTTCTTTTAAAGGAGCGAGGACGCGACCAGTCCAAATTCTGTCAGATACAAGGACAGGGAAGGAGATGTAGAAAGGGTTAACATAGACAAAACAAGCTATAAAGTAATCTTAAAATCAGCAAAATGTCCAAAAGCTTCCAGCGTAATTCAACACAAACACTTCCCAGTTTTATCAGAATTGTTGCGACAATCTTTGCAGTAACTCATGAGTTTTTTTTTTTGCATTTAAAAATAAAAAAAGCTGAAACCAGAAGGAAAAAGAAACCACCTTGCTTATTCTTCAAAAACACTCAACAGGAATATAAATTGTAGCCATGCAAGCACATGCAACTTTTTATGATGTGATGTCTGTTTAGGAACATGACAAGCTACATTCCTGCCCCTGCAACAGCTGAAGACAGATTTACCATCTCACCAGCTGCCAAACAGTATATGTCAATGACAAAGATGACACAAGGCCACAAGTCCTATGAAGGCTAAAATTATTACAATGCTGCCGTTGAACAGTAATTTCTCCTCAAAGATATAAACTCAAAGTTATGTCACACATGCTGAATATTGGTTCTCACTGTAGGACTGAGGAAATCCTCAGGAGGACATGCTCAGCATTTCCAGATAACAAAAAGCCATTTCTAAGCATTCCAATGAATATGAGGATTAAAACTGCTTATCCACATCTCAAAGTCATAAACAAGTACTTATAAAGAGGTCAAGGATCCTTTCTCTTTAATATTCTCTCCTCAGTAGCTTATATGTGTATTGCTTCCATTAGCATTCATCTAAGCTGTGGCACAATACCTCAAATTGGGGCCAGTTCGTTGGCATGCCAGGGCCGTGATTGGATCGGAACCACTTCAAGTCTTCTTCAGCATCTGTAGCAGAGATTGTGTCTTCCAACGTGTGGTAGATTGTCTGGAATCTACAGCAACACCAAAAGGGGGAAAAAAAAAATATTATTTTTTTAAAGTTGCTCTTTTTCCATGTCAATTAATTTCAAGTAAGCTGCAATTCCAGGATGATGTGTACAGTCAGACCTGGGATTGGCTGAGAGGTCCAGGTGCTGTTTAACTTCGAGTAGCAACTCTTTAAAAGAGCAGATCCGTTTGTCTTCAAACTGTTGCCACTGATCAAACACCTGCTCCATGTTCTCCATATACTGAGGGGTTAATTTGTCCAGCTCACTGAGGGATTTCTCATAGCGTTCTTTAGTCTGAGAAAGAAAGAATATCACAGTAAAAATAAAGCTGAATTCCAACACTCTCGTATGTATTAGAAAAGGAGCTTTTGCAGGAAAATACTTCATACACGACTCCAACAAGTCTTATTCCACAGGAAGCCCTACCTTTTGCACCTCCTGCTGACACTTCTCCACCTTTTCCTGGAGTTTCTTCTGAGCCTCGGGGTTGTTGTTGCTCTCCAGTTTGCTGTTTGTCTCTCTACTGGCAGCCAGCTTCTCCTCTTTGCATGCAGAATGATAAGATTTCTTCATCGTCTCCACCTGCAGAATTTCACGGTTAAATATAATGAAGAGCCACCATGGAGCTGTAAATGATTGGGCTCCATTTAGAAAAAATAAACCATTATATGAGGGAGACAACTTGAGAGCACTTTGGGATTTTTGAATGACAAGAAAAATTTACAACTGTGTGTGTTTTTGTTCTATTTAAACTTCAGCAGATAAGAATTGGGGAAGCAAAACAAACCACAGTACTTCTATTTAAAGTGTATCTTGGACAATATAAGGTGTTACTTGGACTGATGCCAGAGCAGCCACGTCTCACATTACAAACAATGTAAACATAAGTAGATGGCACTTAAGAACAAAAGCCTATCCTGCCTTTTAATTTGCTGCAACAGAAAGTAATGCATTGCTTCATTCATGCGAGTGAAAAACAACATGATGGCTCAACTGTATGAGGCAAACACTCTCCGGCTTTAGAGGGTTGCCAGCTGGTCATCTTAATTTCTTTTCTGTCCTCAAACACTTATTCTTATTGGTTTGATTAAACAACAGATTAGCATGATTATGGAACTGATCTGCTCTGTCCGTGTGTAATGACAAGTAAAAATGACACCACCTCCTGTGAAGTAACAGCCACAGGAAGGAGGAAGGGGGTTCAAAGTTGCAACATATTTAGTTGGTTTCAACAGGCACGTGCTCGTTCATGTGCACAGAAAGGAATGCAAGAAGTGAAAAGTAAACAGAAAGCTAAATGAGTAGTAGGACATTTGTTGACCTAAAATGCCCATCTTTCCACAAACCACTCACCACTTCCTTCACATCTACTGGCTCAAAGTTGAACTGGACAACTAGCTGCCACAATGTGGTTCAGGCCTGATAACACGGCCCTACTTAAGATCAGCCCTGAGGGGTTTATTGTGCTTTTAGTGTTGTTGTCTAATACAGAGGTAGTCATGGAGAGAAGAATGCAATGGTGAGTCAGTAAAATTTGATCATGAGAACTGAAGGGTAAAATTATCAGTATGAATGTAATCAAATAAACAACTTGCTTGGGGAAAATAGATATACGTTTATAGTTTGAAATGCAGTTATAAATCAGTTTAAACTTGCTAATAGAAGACTACATGCTGCCACATTTATGATGAGATACCAAATGAGTTCATGAGAAGTTTGAAATCTGCACCTCTTTAAGCTTCTTGGCCCAAGGTTTCTGAGCCTTTCGGAAACCATCTTCAGCCTCTTTTGTCTCTTTGAAGCCACCAATCATTTGTTTATGGTAGGCGTCTTTCTGCCAGTTCTTCAGCTTCTCATAATCTTCTCCCATCAATGCTGCTTTCACCTCCATGTGAAGATCGCTAACCTTCTCTGCCTCGGTGCATAAGGCAGCCCACGATCGTTCCAAAGAACCGTACTGAGGCCCTGCAGACAGGTATTAAATATTATTGTTAGTTGTCAGAAATCAGACAGATTACTGTTGTTCAACCACTTCCAATGCTTTCTTCATATTCCATTTTGTATAAACACATTGATGTGATGCGACTATGTTGCAGAGAAGAGCAGAGGATAGCCCTAGTTTTAAAATGAAAGTGTAATTTATTTATTAATAGTACATGTTGTGAAAATTAAAATGACACCAAAAAAAGGTGGAGCATGTATTATTTTATATTCTTACCTTTTTCTATAAGTTGCCTCCAGCGTTTTGCCCATTCTGTGAGCTGCTGTGCGTAGGCCTTTTCAATACGCGCCCTCTCATGAAGACAGCTCATGAGCTCATTACAGAGCCGATTGCCATCATCAACCCGTTTCACTGTACGTTTGTAGTTACCAACCTGAAACAAGGACAGTAAACAAGAAAACATTGTTAGCTGTAATCTGGAAGGACAGATGATTTTACATGAATGTGGTTTTTAAAAAGAGATGCTTTTAAAAGTCAGCATTTTCTTATAAACACAGCATTGTTTAGCTAATACATTTACCCAAGTCATTAACTTACTTTCACCTTTGGAAGCTGAAGTATACATGTCATCTTTACAAAATATATATAGTTATTTAAGAGTATCTTATAAACATCTCACCTCCCAGAAGCTATCACTGGACACATCAATCATGGAGTCATCGTAGGCGCCTGACATTGCTGCTGCCCCAAGTTACACTTAATGTGTAGGGCTTTAAACAAAACAAAGCAAAACACAAACACAGATTAAATTGCATATCCCCTAATTCATAACAAAGGGTAATCTTCACAGATTCTCTCTATATGTATAAAACTAACAGCTGGAAGAGTCAAAACCAGGTTCAGCTTTTTAGAGAATTTCAGACGCACGATTCTGAGACAGGGACAGAGAGTGAGCTGGTTTGACCATGTAGGCAGCAGGTGGGTGTTTTCACCCATTTTTATGACTTCAACCTTAAAACAAATCAAACTGAAGCTGCAGTGTTAGCTGGCAGCGCATCAAGTCTCTACTTGCAGACAGAGAAAGAAGAGAGACTGAAGAGTCACAGCAGGCAGCTTCCGTTTCCTTCAAATTGGTATAACAGTCAGTCCTGTGTTGCTCTTCTCCCCATCACAACCATCATTTCTAACTCAACAACCCCCCCAAACAGTCCCTCTTTATTCACCCTCCCCTCCACTCTTCCATCCTCTGGTCAAATCCTCCCTTATTCTCTCCTTTGCCAACACCGTTTAGACCAAGTAGCTCTTGTCTACTTTCAGACTGTTCACATTTAGCAGAGATCATCAGCAACTGATGCTTTGCATTAGTATCTAAATAACTCAAGCGGCCACCTGAGACTGCTTTCACTTTGCATCTCATACTTGACCACACAGTTATTTTGAATACATGAAGAAACCTAAAGTACATTTAGAATAGAAATAAAAAATGTATCATTTGATTTTATTTTAAAATCAGTCACATATTAAAGGCCAAAATTAAGCTATAGCTATCTATCCGTAATCTCTCAAGCTGATGCACTTGATAAATTAAGCCCATAAAAAAACTCCCATTCCAGACCCAAAGCTGTGGCAACTTGTGACTGGGTCACATAAGATACATATTTTGCCAATGGTGAATAAAGGGTCCCATTTCAGTTGAATGACACAGCAAGAGGATGAAGATTACTGCACTCTCTGTATGCATCTTCATTAATGGTCAGTGGCCCGTACCCTGCAGAGCAGGACTTGGACAGAGGACAGCTTTGTGGCTGCCACAAGCCATGCATGCAAATGAACAATCCATCCTTTCTGTTTTCTATTTGATATTTACAGTCAGGTCAGTCAAACAGCCAAATTTGCAAACACATCAAGAGAGGTGTAAACACGCCACATCTGTTGCGTCATCATTTCGAGAGAAAAACAGATGTTAAATTTGACTTATTTCCTCATACACAATGGCCTAGATAAGAGATCTGAGTCAGCAGTGCATCATATATACACCGATATTACAGCAAAGACAGTATCGTCTAATTCAGAAAATCTCACTTTAATTTTAAGTCCCCTAAATTAAATGCTTAATACTATAGGGCATAAATAAAAGCCTGATAGTATTGTGACAGAAATTTGTATAAACAAAAGTATATATAGAGTAAACCTGCAGAAAAATAGCAAAATGTAAAATTATAACATATTACATTATTTTCAGTTTATTAAATATCACTGATTTTTTAGAAATCCCTTTTTTCAATATCATTATTTACTAACAGATATTACAGATTACAGATAAAATAAGTTTGGATTTCTGATCATTAGTGGGTAAATAAGGTTTCACCTTGGTCTCTGTCTAGACAAATGCATCAGCAACCTTTTTTGGGGGGGCAGCTGTAGCTCAGGTGGAAGAGCAGTTGTCTTTCAACTGGAAGGTTGGGAGTTCAATTCCACTTCTGACTACATGCTGAAGTGTCCTTGGGCAAGACACTGAACCCCTACTAGCCCCCCCGATGTGCCTATCAGGGTGAGCGAGTGTGTGTGTGAATGTGACTAGTGTAAAGCGCTTTGAGCGGTCAATAAGACTGGAAAAGTATGAGTCCATTTACCATTTTGTATATGTGTTTTGGAGAAGTTCATGAGTTTTTAAAAAGATTTTTCTCTTTTTGCCAAGAATGAACTAAACTAACTAATGTACTATATTTGTCAATATATGATTTATCACTATAAATATTTATAAACATGGATATATACTAAATTCTTACTTTGAGATGTGTTAAAAACACATAACCATCAACATCTGGGTCTACATTTAAAATAAAAGGCTATACAGAGTGGCCCACGAAGAAAAATCAGCACTGCACAGCAAAAGAAAAATATCTTGAGCCATGAAAATGTTTTTGGAATCCTTCCTTCACTAAACTGCTCTCTCTGATCTAATGTAATCATTGGTACAGACAAAGGTCTGTGCAGCCGTAGCTCTGCAGGACATTGTGGGACTCTGTTAAACAACTGAACGCAGCCTGACCCAGAATTGTAAACAAAGCTGTTGACTGAGCTGAGGTCTGAAGTCCAGTCAGTCCAACGCTTTGCAGGAGAATACTGGAAAACTTGAGTCTTGCTGCTATGCACAATTCAAGAAGACAAAAACATGCAGGAGCATGAGAAGAACACTTAGATGTACACATATTTTCTTGTGCAACAAAGGGCACGATGTTATCAAAGCTACAGAAACCTGGCCTAAACAGTGTTTCTAAGATTACAGGCTTAGAAGTTACATAATCAAGCATAACAATGATCTCCACTTAAAGCCGATAAGAAAATGAACTACTAAGCATGTTGGAATTTGGGTCCTGATAACAGCACTAAATTATAAGCGAACAAATACATTCCTCAGGGCTACCATGCCTAAGCAAAGTCTTAGATTTTTATGCAAGCTCCCATACTTCCACTACTTTATCAACTAGTCATTTGCAAAAGCTTAATAAAAAATTGCATTGAACAGCTGGATGTTTTAAACCAGAATTTCAGATGGCAAAAATGATAAGCTTCATTATTTCATACTGCAGAGTAGCCAAACTCTCAATCCTGAAATTTACTAACAAACTGTCTATTCACTCGTGTCATGAATGGTGCAGAAAAGTAGGAAACAACAGCCTATGAAGGCTAAATAGATGCGCACAACTGCAGCTGACAGACATGAGCATGCCCATCCTAAAGATGTTTACATCAGTGAGTGAAAATTATGACAGTGGACCAAGTAGTGATTCCAGTCTAAAGACTTTTAAAATGAAGAGCTGTGTTTGTGGCAAGAAATTAAACAATAATACTGAATCCAGCAAGTCAGGCCAAATGTCTACAACAGTGCGCAAAAAGAACATGACCACTTTAAGGCACAATGTCTTTCTCCCTCCTTGTGCATCAGTAGTGGGGAGAGGGACTTATCCTGAGGGCTGCATGTCATGTTTTGTGATAAATATTGAGAATGCTCAGGTTTGCTTGAATGATTGTCAGTGTAAGCATTTGACTTAATAAACTCAATACTTTTGCTGTTTTTTAAAATACAAATAATTTGTTTGCTTTATAGGTAATATAAATGTTGAAAACTAACGTATAAAACAACCAAAATCTACTGATAACTGCAATAAATTTATTCTGGAACACAATAATCAAATCAATCATTATAAAAAATAATGAGTCATGCTTAATAATATCTTATGATTAGGTGCTGATAAACATAATAAAACTGTGATTGCATAACACCCCACCACAGACACACAAAAAACCCAAACTTGGTTGTCTACTTTTTAAAAAAAATCATTAAATTAATTTATCTTAACAAAATGTGTTATTTTCCATTTCCTTTGTTAGTTTCAAAAGTCTTGCACTGTCACAAGAGGGAAGTGCAGCTGAGCCGATCTAGCCCTTTAATATTGCAATTTCACAGCATGAGAGGTTAATTCCAGCTGAGCTATGCAAGTAAAAAAAACAACCAATCTTTCTATCCCTCTCATGCAAGCAAAAATAAATCTTAAAAAAAAAGGTATCAACTGCATTAGCAAATAATGCCCATCATTTTTTTCCATGTAGTCAACTCTGCTCTCCTTTCATGCAAGCTTGACAGCTGCATAACTGCTGATCTCATTGGAATACAGCCTTTTCATATGTGTAAGCTCCCTTTTATACGGTCCCACCTGTCAAGACCTTACAGAGATCATTAGCAGCGCTCCAAATTGTGCCTGAGAGATTCAAGCACATCAGACAGTAACATAGATATCAGTCCCTCAACAGGTCATAGCTTCAGCAAGCTTGATCACTCTAGATGTTTGAAAAAAAACAACCTCTACCTCCATGAGTAGGGAAAAACAATGGCATTTGTTCTCCACTTTCAAGCACTTTCCACTGACGATGCCAACAGCATGGAGAGGAACATAATGGAGGGAAATACAGTATTAAATGAAAAGGAAGGGGAGATCCTTGCGTCACCGACGGTCAAACTCGACACATTTTCCTTTGGAAGCCCCCGTCTTACACTTTTGTGTGACATATTTAAAGTTTCAGACTTTTCAGGAAGGCACTCCAACACAAGCGCCTGGAAAACATTTTAGACTACTCATCACAATGTGTCAAACAAAACTATTTACAGTCTGAATTCAGACTTTACCAGAAATGTCCATGCTTACTTACGTGAATGGAGACATTAAAATCTGCTGGAAAATGCCCCTTTAACTGCTTCGCATGTAGTCTCAGTGAATACACCAATAAAGATCCATCTAAATAGAGGGCATTGCCTTTAGCCTAAATTGGAAAACCCATCCTAAGTTTAGCCTGATTGTGTGACTGAGCAATCCCACACACAGAAAATGAGGAACCAGTGGCATTCTCATATTTTATCCCAACACTCCCATCAATGTAAAAGCACGAGGTTTTAAGATCTTCCACATTATGTCACTAAACTTGTGTTAATACTTCCAGCTGTGAGATGACAAAACTTCCACCATTACACTGAAAAGTCCTGACCATTTGTCATCCTCACGATATGACTGTTTTTTCCACTTCACGTGATTAATTACCCCGTGATAACATCTGCCTTAGCTAAAGGATAGCCATTAACCTCCTTCTTTTGACATACATTTTCTCTAGTTTTATAGTTTTATGTGGACTACAGCAGCAACGACTGAACTTGGCAGCCAGCTGGCACTGCGCAAATTTTTCATCAGTGACTAGGCTAAACAGGAAGCATTAGACAACCCCGAAACGACAAAGATATAGAAACTTAAGTATTCCCCTTGCTAAATGGCAAAATGTTGCCATTCACAACTGATATGACAAACGCGAAGAGGTTATCTTTACTTGTGAAACCTGCCCCGCCCTGTATCGCTCCAGGGAACGAGACATTAGTGCCTCGACAACTAAACCGCTGCAGTAAAATGGCATAAATTAAGCTGTTGTATGAGTAAGGACGACGTTTGGCTCATAATAAAACTATGCTAGCGTAAATCTCTGGCTTCACAGTACTATGAAATATCACATATAGCTAAATAAGTGCAGTGAATGGGTGAAGTAGTTTGCTTTAAACTTCATAGCTTGTGAAAGATTTAACTCAAAAACTTACACTATTGTCATTGAAAACCTTACACAGTTTTGTGTTGGAACCTTTCTTCCACTGAGGAAGCAAGTTAACTTTAAGCTTAGCCCATACTTAGCCTCAATGTTAGCGACATAGCCACAAACCCCGCAGTGAAAAGTTAGTCCAACGATAAAATGTCTCAAATAACTTACCTGGAACAGAATGACTGTTCTTAAGATACTATGTTTTAATAAATAGTTGTTTGTCTTGGAGTTTACGATATCTTTTCCCAGTTTCTACGCTCAGCAGCGGCACCATAGACTGACCAACTGAATGACATAAGTTCGGCTCGCGCTGCAGAAGTTAGCTGAACTGTTTCCGGCTAATATTTTCAAAATAAGACTACCTGAACGACATCAGATTAGTTTTTAATGCAAAAAAGGCCAGGACCGGAAATAACTTAATTTACTCAAGAGCTAAACTCTCAAACGATCTTTGAACTTTATATACAGTGTATGCTTTGAACAGAATATTTTCTATGTATTGTAATTATCCAAGTCGTGGGAAAAAAACACAAGAATGCCGGTGGCAGTTTCCATTGTTTTAAAAAAAACTCAACTTAGCTCAAATAATAACAAAATTAATGTTTGGTGGATTATTTCTTTGTTGTAGCAAATCTGCTTGCAATTTAACCTTATTCTGTTTGAAAGTCTATTAATTTCCCTTTCAAATGATAATGAGTTTGTTAGCGATTTGTGGGATGAGCAGCAGACTTGTGAATGTAGGATGTGCCCATGAAATTTGCCAAGTCTAGTCCTGAGCTTTTGGTACCCCAGGTGCTGAAATCAGAAGCCTGATTGGTGCATGTTTCTGAGCACCTGAGTATATAGGCTGCCACAGCTGCTGTGGCACAGCAGTTAGTTGATGTGCACTAAACATGGCACAATTGACAGATTTGTACACTCGCTTAAAGTTACTGTACCATCTCCAAATTAAAGAAAATAGGACATTCCATATTAGTGGGATTTCCGAGACTGGCTGCAAAACGACAACACCAAAGTATACTATGTCAATACTAAGGAACTGAGGTCATCTTTCTACAGACTCGACAGGATGAAATGGCTAAACAGCTTTCTTTACTGTTGATTATTTTCATTCACTGCCTGTCTCTACACGTACACTGGAGCCTTGATATGTACACAATGTGATTAGTTCAGATTCTGCCCACATCAGAGGAATCATTGTCAGAGTGAAGAAAGTTTGGAGACCTTTATGTTGATTGATGCATCTGATGGAGACTGTGTGATGCTGTGGAGTGCATTTCTCACTGAAGAAAAAGAAAAATTGGTCACTATTGGGCACAATTTCAATGCAGAGAGAGGATGGTGGAGAGGATGCAATGACCTACCTTCAGTCCTGGCCTCAACCCCAGTGAAGACTTGTGGGTTGGGTATGATTCCTCCACATACTACCGAGACCCTTGTTCATTTAATGAACAATATATATATATATATATATATATATTTTCACATTTTAGTTGTTTATTTTGTGTTTAAGTTGCGAATCAGAGAAATTATGGCTATTGTAAAATTAAAGGAGTAAAAATGCAACAAGATTCCCTACTATTCTATCTGGGTGCTTTTATCTATATTTTTTAAAGATCATCATGTTCCACGATGACTATGTCCCATGTATATCTCTTTTTGCCCTGCCTCTGTGTCCATCCCTTCTAAAAATCTTATACGTTCACTAAATCAGTGAGTAGTGTTGTTTACAAAAAAAAGAAACACTGCACAAGGATTACAAATGGTCCCACTTATGTTTTAGACATTAAAAATGAGAGCTGGTGTGTTATTACATATCCACAAGTATCCTTATAATTCCTATTATGATATTCAAAGGCTTCTTAGAAGTGTCTAGGCCCCACCAGACTAATGTGGAATAGAATAGCTTAGGTTGAAGAAAAAACATTGACACAATCTTACATTTAAAGCTTTTCTAAGTAATGATCTAAACATTCCTAATGATAGATTTGTCTGGTTGGAAAGTTTTGATAATTCTTTGTACATTATTATTACAAATATTATTATTATTAAGATCCCCTGTCTACAACCTGTCTGCATAGAGGGAGAGAAGGTAGAGACAGAGACATCTTATAAGTACCTGGGGGTCTTGTTGGACAACAAATTGGACTGGACACTGAACACAGACCACCTCTAAAAGAAAAGGCGAGGCTGTATTTTCTGAGGCTCTTTTAACATCTGCTAAAAGCTACTAAACATGTTCTATCAGACTGTAGTTGCCAGTGTGCTTCTGTATGCTGTGGTGTGCTGGGGATCCAGTACCAGCAAGAGGAACGTCCACGTCTGAATAAAATCATCAAGAAGGCAGGCTCTGTGGTGGGGCTGAAGCTGGCCCCTGTAGAAACAGTGTCTCAGAGCTGCTCTACAGAAAGACTGAGCAAGTCATTCGTCCAGCGTGTCATCAGGCTACACAACTCTCTGGAGGGGAGGGGGGGAAAGAGACTAAAGCACTTTTTTAACTTTGAACTTTTATTATAAAGTTTTTTTATTTCCTTCGGGATTAAAAAAGTTCTATCTATCTATCTATCTATCTATCTATCTATCTATCTATCTATCTATCTATCTATCTATCTATCTATCTA
>JBAMHV010000025.1:16020290-16037795 GCA_037177535.1 Pseudomugil gertrudae
ATCTATCTATCTATCTATCTATCTATCTATCTATCTATCTATCTATCTATCTATCTATCTATCTATCTATCTAATTTCCATGCAGTTTGCACCCAGTCATCAGGTTCAGTACCCACTGTTTGCTACATTTAATGTAGATCCATAATTTAATATTATCATAAGGAACTAGAAGTTTCTTGTGCATATTACAAATCGCGCAGAACAGAGCAGGCAGAGGAACATTAAACACTCTGGGGACACAGACGTTATTTGTGTCACAGTTCACAAAAGGTTGAACAAACAGCCAAGAGCGTCACGTGGTTATTAGTTGCAAACAGATATGTCAGACTTTCCCATGCACAAATATGTGAGCTAAAACAACAGTGTCGTTCTTCAATTTTCAACTCTATTTATAAAGCGCCACTTCATGACAGTGTCATCTCAGGCGCTTCACATCATATTGAGCCAATTCATCAAATAGCCTAGATAAGGGGAACTATAAGATTGCGTCGAATCTTGACTTCGGTGCAATCCCCAGCACATTTGATTTTTAAAGTAGTGACAAATAAAATTTTTTTTTTGATAAACTAAGTTGAGTTTCTATTTGTGCTAGTTGCATTTCCCTTTATGAACCTCCAACCCTGTCAACGTGGAGCTGTCTGCAGAAGTAGTGATTCATTTTAACACAGAATAGTAATGCATAGTGTCTTATTTAAAATATATTTAGCAGAAGTTCCCCAGAAGACCAGTTTCTTTTCTTAAATAGTATGAATAATAATAGTAATACTAATAAAGGAAACAACAAATGCCACATACTAACAGATTTCATTGCATAGTCAGAAGCGGAGCTTTAAATGCCACAGATGTCTGGAAGTTTCACAGGTTTACCCAGTTCCTGTATCTGCTATAATCTTCCACTAAATCTGCCCACACAGGTGTCTCATATGCTTTGTGGATTGTTAATCAGAGGTCAGCACATCGATGACTTTCCCATCCTTATGAGCTATGATAGTTACCAACTTCAACTGGACAGACAACATACAGCTGGTGTGGGACCGAGTTAGACGTTTTATATCAAAGTGTAATGCTATGCAGTCTCCGTAAAGTATTTTCTTATTGTAAAAAAAAAGAAAGAAAGAAAATTTGGACCTCTCAGTAAAAGCAGCATTTCATTCCACTAAACACCAAATATGTGAATATGTAGGGCTGAATGTTAGCATCAGCAGCCTGGAAATGCTTCCTCTAAAGCTTTTTAAACACATTTCTTTCTTCCAGTTGTCACAAAAATGAAATGATCACAAAGAAACAAAGCCCCAATGATTAGCAGACTGCTGAGGTCAAGCTAAAATTAATCTACAGCCATAAAATAACCATTAAATAAATTATCATTTGATGAAATATTTGTAGTGAAACATGCACTACCCTGCTGAAGGCTTTATCATTCTCTGACATTTCACAAAGTGATCAATCCATGAAGAAAAGACTTACACATTATTCACATGGAAGCCTCTATGAGTTATAAAGTATATATTTATCAATAGTATTGCAGTACCATTCAGCACCACTTCAGTGTACAAAAGGTGTTTTTTAGGTGTCGATTCTTCAGTGACTGGGGGAAATAAACATGTAAGACTGCATGACCTGTTTGTTTTTAAGATATAAATGTGACATCAAGAACTACCCAAAAATGCAACATGAGAAATGCATTTAATATGTAAGCAGAAATAAAGTGCAACAGTCAACACTGTTAAATGACCTCCCAAAATCTGCATGTACAGTACATACTTTAAGCATATAAAAACTATTATTAATATTCACATTAGTACTTCTAATTCCTCATTTTAAGTAGTCTTTGAAATTCATATCTTCATACCATCTGCATGAGTTCTTATCCTGCTAACAAGTTTAACACGTCACCAAACTTCTTTCAAGTTTAGGTGTCAGGTATCAACACTCATGCATAGTTTAGGTTGGTAACCGTACTGAGTGACTCCAGTGACATTCAGTTTGTCGGACTTGACCCCTAACCCATCCCATTCATGATTTAAACTCATACAAACAGGCCCTTCAAGCCAAATGGATTTTCTCCCCTCCAGTGGTGGTGTTGCTCCCCGTTCTGCAGTCAGTGTAAAAAGGAGAGAGCAACTCGTCCTTTGATTGGCTTTAAATGACAAAGAAAAGTCTGGTTGACAGTTATTTTCTTCTTTGTGTCTCTTGTTGCTCCCTGAAGTGTACAGGAAGTCATTATGAGTCAGTAATTTCATCTCACTTCCATGTGGCAACAACGGGGCGGATGCCTGCACTCCCTTTGTTGCCCTTTGACCCCAACGACTGACCCGAACGGGTCCGCAGGTCACGTTCAGCATTCTCGCTTTGCGCCTGCTCCTCGTCATACCTGATGATGCACAAACAGAGGAATGTTAGGGAGTTCCTGCTGCCCCCCATCTGTTTGCTTTAATGCTGAGGATTGTAAACAGAGTGCTTCGCTTTAGCTGAATTCCCACGTGGTAAACACCCACCTCTATTGTGTCTGTGTGTACTGTCATGTCTAAACAACTGATGTGAAAAGGTCTGCTCATTGCTCAAACTGTCAGGCATCATCACATCTGGCTTGAAGGAGGACTTTAGTTTGAGGCTAAGCTTTAATCTGTGTCAACAACTGTTTGTTTTAAGAAGGGGTGCCCAAAGTCGGTCCTCGAGGGCCACTGTCCTGCTGATTTTTTATGTATCCCTGCTCCAACACACCTGGCTTCCATTAAATGATACAAAAGCCAATAAAGTTCAGCATAATGACTTAAGTCAGCTGTGTTAGACCAGCGATATATGGAAAACCTGCAGGATTGTGGCCCTCAAGGACCGGAGCTGGGCACCCCTGAATTATTATTAACTCTAACCACAGGATATATTAGAACACATGGATAATGAACTAAAAAACTTAGACAGAGACAAGTAAGCTGTTAAACATGAACTGTTATTGTAGTATTAATGTATGGTTATGTTTTCTGCACAGGGATACGGATACATGTAGTAAAAATAGTTTCTGTATTAAATAGATGTAGGACATCCCTTCCAATCTTGACTGATTTTAATAAGTGTTAAAACCTTTAATATATCCTCCAAATGAATGACTTTGTGGTTGGACTTGTTCACTTGCTCATTGGATTTCAGATGAGCTGTGATCAGGATACCTTCCTTCACTAGCTTAGCTGGTAGCGAGGACTGTAGCGGACATGTCAGACATCTTCAGGTCGCTGCTAACTCCTCTACACACCATTAAAACGGGCTACAAATGTCAGTGCATCACGTTTGCAACTCTTCACAGACTTTATAAAGTGCACTAACACACACAAACAGGACATTCTGAGATAAGTAGGAGAAAAGGAAAACAAAATTTAGTATGTACACAGATAGTTTTATTTCCCATGTGAGTACTTGCCTGAAACAGAGCAAATATGAACAAGATTAAAAGATTTTTAAGTTACTCACAGGACTTGATAGTTGCCTAGAGCCTCTCTGGGCGGGCTGCGATTCCAGCGGCAGTCTGGGATGTCCCCGTTGGGCGTGACGATGTTGAGGGTGTCATTGATGAGGTTGTACTTGAGGATCCGGTCATTGGCTGTGCTGGAGGTCAGCGAGGGGGAGGCGTTGACCTGAGGTCCACACACACACAGACATAGTGGCATTTACATTTGAAGGTAGTTATTGCACAAATGGAAATCCAGTTAGCAATAAACTGTGAGTAGGGTCACAGCTAATTGGTTGTGCATAATAACGCACTGTAGGATCCAAAGGGGCATTTTTAATTTCATCCTGTCCCAAAACAGAAGCCCTTATTAGCAGGAAATGGGGCTGCTAATGTGCTTTAATAAACTTGTTTCCAGATGCAAATACCAAGACTTCCAGGAACTCATCAGATATTTATATCCATTACCTGTTAATGAGACTCCCACACATCATGTCAGAACCTAATGCTGCAGGATTACCGAGCAAAGAGGTACAACTTCTTCACTACAAAGTGTTTCTGCCCTCGAGCCAATTTGGTCTCACTGGAAATAGATCAGATTTGTGTCTTTGAACAGAAATAGTACAGATCTAGCCTGGAAACCCAGCCACACATTGCACAACTGTCAAAAGCAGTGCAGTTTAACACAACAGCTTCAAAACGAGCACACAGATCAGACAGACCAGCCAGAAAAAAGCCTGTATCGGTCTGTGATACTTCATTTACACTGAATATGCTGCAAACACGCCTTTGTTACACATCTGAGTTAAAGAGTCAGTTAGCCTAACATGCCCTGGATATATTAAACTTACTCCCTCCCTTAAATAAGCAGGATGCAATAGACAATGGTTCCCTCACTAATGCAAATAGTATGGAAGATTAAGAGATTAACAGAAAATATCCACCTATACCAGCCAGTGTGGAAGTACAAAAGAGCCAAAATGCTTTATTTACCCCTTAATGATCATTGTTTCTACAACTATAAGAAGGAACTCTTGCAAAGGGTTTGTTTTCATGTTAAAAAAACATTTTGTTGGGGCTTCGAACATGTTCATTTATTCATAATAAGACCTGTTAAACCACTCACCTCAATAAGCCATGGCTTCAGCTTGTCATCAATAATGATGTCATACCCGTAACACTCAAAACAATGCTTATCATTGTTCATCACAGGCTGGGAATGAAGAAAAGAAGATGATTGGAAAGAGGAATTCATCACAGGTTGAAGTGAATATGCTGAAAAGATGTTAGAGCAACACTGAATGATTCATCAGGGAAGGATGTTTGACAATAACGAGTAAAAATACACAGGGAAGACTTTACATTAATGCTACAGAGGGGAAGTGAGTCAGACCACTTAGAAGAAAAGGGAAGTGTGTATTATGCTGGGTGTACAGTTGTACTAAAAACAATATATACAGGTGGTTTTACCACAAAGCGTTGGCTTTCAGACCTCATTCTCACAACTGAAGCTGACTTGGATCACAAGATCAGGCAACTGTTTCAGACAAAAAGCCCCTAAAAACACTACATTTAACCCGCAAAGCACCAAATAATAAACTATAAAACTTTGTTTTATGGATTTAATTTAAAAGCATGTTATGTCCCAAAGCTATCTGCCACATGTGTAACTGTTTCCCAACGAGGAATAAAAGTAATTACACGTTGCATTTGTTTGATGGAATGCATCTCAGTACTTCTAAATTAATTTGGACACCTCTAACTGGTTGAAGCTGATCATATCAAACAATTACTTAATCACTATTCAGGATTTAGTGATAAATACACCACTTATTACTAATCTACACTTCTTATCTGACAACATGTGTGACCGTTACGGCTCACTACATGTAGATTCACATCCACTTACAGCGACGGCCTTCAGCGACTGCACCACGATCCAGTGGATCTGATCAAACAGCCGATTGGTCACATCCTTTCCTCTGGTGCTCTCAAGGTACAAACGGAGGTTACTGACTGTCCACTTGCCACCGTGGACGTGGTTGTAGTCGTCCTGCAGGGAAGAACAAACATGCAAACATATGTAAATGTATCTTCTAAATGAAAGAGACGCTGCATCACTTTTATCCGTTTGAGGACTTTTCTCAATTTCTTTTGAGAAATGAAAAATATACAAACACACAAAATATATTTATTTAACTTGAACTACTTTTGTTTAAGTAGATGAGTATGTCTGTCCTTTTATTATTAGAATAAAAAGGATTAAGACAAGTTTTCCTTCTCCTAAAGAACAATACCCATGTACATGAAACATTACTATATAAACATCTAAATAAACTATACTAATATCTGCTCATATATTCATATATTTATCTACATTAAATGTAACAATAAATCTTTACTTCTTTGTGTTGTGATTCTTTCATTTCTGTCTTTTCCTCTTGTTTTACTGTCGGATTCTTTAACTACTCGTCATTCATACGCTCTTACCCCGTGCTTCTGGATGGCCACATTAGTAAGATGGACAAACATGTTGTCCAGTTCACTCGTGCTGGGCGTGTACTTCACTGTGCAGAACCTACAGAAGCCCAGCTTGTACCTGCGAGTCAAACACCCAGACACAAGTGTTACATAGCAGCTAAGAGATATTCATCCTGATATGAAACAGTAGAGCTGACTTAGCTGATCTTACATATAGCATTTCAGAGGCCGATATGTTGTCACGAGAACGTAGAGGCGCAGATCAAACTTTTTCCCTCCTATCAGCAGAGGGTTGTCAATGTACAAGGAGATGACATAAGCCTCTTTCCCACTGGAAGCTGCCACAAACCTGGAGCAAGATACAGCCAAACATCGGCTACAAACCCTGACCAAGTGGCTGTTTTCGTTTGATGTGAGCACTGAACAATCTTACATGGTCCAAACCTGTTCATACTGTTTATGTTCCTACATAGTTTCAGTTTCTTTAGCATCAGATATGTAATCTACCACACATACCTGGCATGGTTCGATGATAACCATCTGTATTCATCAAAGTTGAATTGAATTGTAACACGTAGGGATTAGGATCTAAACCAAATGCGTGCAGATTTGATTATACTTGTGTGCATACCAATAATAATGTCCTTGTTAACTCACGTTGAGGTGCGGCTGTCCCGTGACCATTTTTTAATCTGGGACAGCTTGTTAATGAGGAAGATGCCTTTGCCTTGAGCCTTCCCACAGGGCTTCATGATCCAGGTGCTGGATGGATTCTTGCGAAACTCTTCTACAAACAGATTGTAATCAGCTGGGAGCATGAATGTGACAGGGACGAAATCTGTAAAAAGGAGGGAAAAACATGATCAGGTTTATCACTTACAGCAGCATTCCTCCATACTGCAAACAAAACAGCATTTCTACACTCGTCCCTCCTCTCTGTGGCAAGACGTGTACCCAGATAGATGTATTTTCCATTCTCATCCTTCTCTGCAAGTAGACTTCCCTCCTTCTCCAGATCCTTGCGGTAGCGTTTGATGTTTTTGATCATCAGGTCCTTTCTGGTTAGCTCGTAGTGGTTGGGGAAGTGGTTTACCATCTGCTCATCTGACAGGCGGTACCCTGTGTCCACACTGAACACATTCCTGATGGTCTGGATGCTCATCCTGCAAGTACAGCAGCATTCAGGTGATCCCATTGAAGGGATTAATGGTTTTTTTTAATTAACACACATTCAGTTTGCAGTTGCACCAAACCGCTTTTAATTTTATTTTAGATTTGAGATCCTTACATTATCAATTACTTTACTAAATAGAAAGTATTGTTTTAAGGATCCATTATCCTATTGATCAACAATCTTTTAATGTCACACCACTTTGATAATTTATGATTGTGTCATGATGATGGCAGTTGTATAAATGAAAAACCTACCAGTAGAAATTCCAGTCCTCGTTTTCTGTAACTTGAATCCATTCCCTTTTTTCAAAGTTATTGATGAGCACTGATTTCTCAATATCTGTCACCCACTTCACCTTACCGGCCATGGTGCCTCCCACTAGATTGGAGCACAAAACAACAGGTAAACAGACAGAAAAGCAGACAAACAGAATTAGTTTTTCTTAGAGCTGCATCCTGTAATTGTGCACCAGTCTCTGGGGTTTATATATGTTCAGCTACCTGCAAATCAATGTCAGGAAACGGCCAGTCATCGGCATCAGTCTAGCTTGCTCCGTTAGCAAGCTGCTGAATCCTCCTCGGGCTGTTGCAGAGGCAGGGCGGCCATCATCCAGTCAGGGATGCAATCTCATCCGGCTGTCGTTAGCCGAACCCACAGCCGAACCGTCTGTCACATCGCCGTTATACTGAAGCTAACGACGACACATCATTTCCATGTTAGCTACTTTGAAGCTAGCAAGCTGTAGTTTTTGATCCAGACGTGGTGAAGCTGAATACAGCAATGCCAACGCCCACAATAGCCACTCAACCACACAACGCAAGTCTTTGTTACTAAAACGTAATAAAAGATTAATAAATGCAACTAAGATGTTTTAGGGAGCTGCTTCAATATCAGATGTGAAAAATAAACCATTAAAATATATCGATACGTTACGAACTTGGTCCTTCCGGGAGAATAACCTAGCAACGGAGGACGCATTGATATCAATGCAGGGTGTCATTACCACAGATAACCAGTAGGGGTCAGTGTTGAAACATGTACTCAACTTTATTCATCCCCTCTCTTTAAAGTAGGGAAGCTGTCACTGAAACAAGTTAAAAAAGAAAAAAATTAATAACAAATTTTCATTTAAATGTAAACTTTTTTTTTTTTACCAGGAAATGTATTAAAAAATTTAAACAAGACTAGTTTTATAACCTTTGAATACAAAGACATTACACTAACTACAAGTATATCCTAACACATTCAGACTATTTCTATATTTTACGTTAAGGCAACATAATAATATTTAAATAAATAAATAATTTCGGTAAAGCACTTTGACTTGTCCTGTACATGAAAGGTGCTGTATAAATAAACTTGCCTTGCCTAAAGTCATTCTACAAAGTGAAACTAATTCGGGCGTCCTTAGCTTGGTGCTTCTGTCGCCTCCTGGTGGCCGCTCGTGGCAGTTGCAGGTAAGGGCGTGGCCAGTCGCATTTGCAGCACTTACCTGAGCGCAACAAGATTAAAGGACGCTGCTGTAAGTTCTAGCAAACATTATACGGGTTTTTATTCATTTATTTATATTTAATATAATAACATTCTACTGTTTTCTAAATGGCTTTATATTTCTTACAGGGCGGCGTCCATTTTAATCTACACAAAAGGTATTTTTAGTCTTTTTTGTTGTGTTTTTGTGCATGCACCTGTTCATTGCCAGGGCAATAACATTGATCTTTTTAATTAATAATAATTGCAAATAAAATAGGTGCATAGCTTAATATATTTTAATGTGATTATTGTCCAAATAACAAATAGCAACAAGTTTTATGGATAAAATTAAATATGTGTGCTCTTCACAACGACCTTTGTTTGCTTTGGGTAAGAAGGATGACCTCATCTTTTTGTTGTGACAATATGACAAGCTATAGTCAGCCAATACTTAACATGTAAAAGCTCTACATTGGGTGTTAGTGTCAGTAAACAAGTAAATATTTAAAGCCTTTCAGAGTTTTTTGGAGTGAGAGGTGGTTTGTTTTCTTCTTGGTAAAAGTCGGTTTAGTTGATTTGATTTATGGAAATGTAGAATTTGCATTTAAGAGGCTGATGTGAATGCCACGTCAGGTGACAGAGATATAGACTATGGTTCAAAACCTACATATAGAACATAGTATGTGTCGTGTGCTTTTCTAAAACCAAGTCGGACAGGTTAGACAAGCAGGTTTAAACATTAAGGAAGTGAAACATGTTCATTTCGGCACGCATTAGGAAGTAGACTTAATCCAATGACGTCAACCTGGTAGCCTGTTTCTTCCTGGTAACTCAAGCACTAGCTCTGCTGGTCACATGACTTACTATTTACACAACCTGTTTATGAACGTTGGGAGTCAACCAGAGCCAGCCCTCTTTCACTGAAGCCTTTATCTGTCTGCATGGCATGTGTTGTTTTAGGTTTTCGCCTCACATGCATGAATATGAAGCCTTTGGATTCTTGTGTTTCTTGTAGAAAACACAATGGTGGAACAAACAAGACGACCAAATCATGCCGTGTCCCTCCAGGCTGGACTTGGAGAGGTGGACACTGGCACTCTGTTTGTCATAAACATCAGGTAAAGTAGACTCTCTTCGCTCCATGAGCTTCTGGTAAACACATCAAGTGGGAACAGATACACACCCACAACAAACATGATCCAAATGAGCGCTTTGTTTGGCAAACTCCCACATCTCTTATCGCCTTTCTCTCTCACAAAAGAGGAAGTCCGTCATCTTTTTCAGTGAATGTATTTCCTGCTCATTCTCCCGTCAGACTCAGTGACCGAGCTGCTCGGGCCTTGGGTCGGCAGTTGGCTGTAATCGGAGACCAGATGGACCTGGAGTGGGCAAGGAGACGGCCGACTGGTCCACCGAATCCTCTGCATCTGCTGAGACCTGCCCAGATGCTGACTCAGACCATCTACAGGTACGAACATGTCTCTGTCCACCTGATTACCAGGCAGACTGTAGAATGAGGCAAATGTCTGCAGGGCATGAGATGAGATTAAGTGCAACTGTGAACCATCTGACAGAGCTTAATCTTTCATTCAAAGCTGTTTAAAACTGTTTAATTCTGCTTAAAGTCACCTAAAAAACAAAGATGGAAACAGTTATTAGATAAACAATGATTGAAAACTGCCTATTATCCATATTAAAGCCTTGCATGATTGGCTGAAACCTGCCACTGCTTCTTATTAGAGACATCCACAGTAACTTCTGCAGCTTCCAGGGACTGTTTTCTGCTGTGAAGGCCTGGATTGAGAGCACTTTGCCTGGGCAGGGGATCCTCAGACCTGCGGCTTTACCATCTTGGGTAATTTTTAATTCCTTAACCTTCTCTCTACCTATTATCTGTCACCACATATCTGGCTGCTCATTCTGCATTAATAAGAAGCAGAGACACGATCACGTTCAAGTTAAACATACAAGTGTCTAAAGCTCCAGCCTTAAAATGACATTTAAAAGTGAACCATATTTGAGAGTACTTGAAGAATCAAATGAAAAGAATGCAAATAGAATTTAATAATGGGTGTTCATTACCATTTAGGAACTGATAGCAGGATATAACTCATCTCTGGCTCATTGTTAATGGCATCTGTTAAACCCTTGAATTGATATCCAGTTATTTTATGCTGAGTCATGTATAAAATAGCTTTAGATAAGACTCCTAAGCTAATGATAAATAAAAAAAATACTCTGAATTAACTGCTTATTAACTCTACCCACTATACAAACAAACACAACAAACCACACAAAGAAGGCGTTGTGTGAAGAAAGATGACCGTCTCATCACTCTGGGACAAAGTCTGTGATTCAACAGCCATGATCATAACTAATAATCTCACACCACTGAACCATGAAGGTCCTGCTAGCTTCCATGGAGATAAGGTTTTTTTTAATGACCCTTTCTATCAAACACTGATCTGCGCTTCACTTCTTTCTGGATCCTCGTGATATGAATGTGTGGTCCACGCTGGAGTCTCCTGATACGATAGAGCTGCTCATCATCCACATTGGTTGAGACCTCCCTGAGATATTTACCTGCAGAACACCTTTTTAAGGCACCTGTAAAGCCAATTTCACTCTTTTCGCTTCTTCTTTTGCAGTTTCTCATCACTGTACTCATTTCCAGATGAGTTATTTTAGCTTAATGTGCTTTTCTTTATTAAAATTTACATTCTCTGCTGTGTTCCTGATTAATTTACTGCGACACAAAACCACACATCTTAATCCCGACACTGTAGTGATCACATGTCTCAGCTTTCTATTGAGAACCTTGTAACGGTGAAGATATAGCCATTAATTTTGGGTGAATTTTGGGCAGAACTCTTTTGATCCAAAAGATTAAAATAGTCACATTTCCTTTCACAGATGCCTGATGTGAAACCAGTACCCTGCACTGGCTGGACCAGAGGAGCACTTGTGACTGTGGCACTGGTGGCTGCAGTGAGTGTTTTTGGAGCATTGTGGATGGAAGGGAGAGCCTGAAGATGGTGTTTTGTTTGAAAAAACATTTGCAATGAGTGAAAATTACTGCTGATTTGATTTCTGCCGTTTACTTTGACTTACGTTTTGTACTTCTAACTTGTTTATATTGGTTTTATAGCAATACCTGCGAGGTTTGCTGGTATAATGTAGCAAAAATGTATTCATTCGTTCTCTTTACCAAACTGTTGCTGGCCTGCAGTCTTTTGTAGTTTCTTACTGGTTTAAGAGGCCAATAAAATGTAGCTTTGCTTAGCATAACAAGACGGGAGCTGGACTTTCTGTTGCAGATTTGAAGGTGTTTTTTTTATGTGATGCAATAAATGTCAAGATAACAAAAAACTGAAAGCCTGATTAATATTCTATTCTATTCTACAGACATTTAGCAGACGCTTTTATCCAAAGCGACGTACATCAGAGAATAAAACACAAGCATGAAATCAAACGAGGAACAGCATAGATAAGAGCCAGACTGCTGCAAGTCTGGTTGGACACAGGTGTTGTCCTGAAGTGCTAGAGACTTTTTTTTAGTATATATATTTCATATTTGTTTCCCAATATAATCAGTGCTGATGTGTGGCTAAGAGCTGGATAGATCTAAATCAAATAGAAGAGTTAAGCTAAGTGCCGAAATGCACCTTGAACAGCTGAGTCTTTAGCTTGTTCTTAAAAGTAGACAAGGACTCTGCAGTAAAAAATATAAAAAAATAAAGTAAAAAATAAAAAATTGATTTATTTCCACCGTAACAAAAACACACAACCTCAGTGTCCTTTGTATTATGAAGTGTCCTGGCCTTTGCTTCATCACTCCTCAAGTATGGCGACGTCTACATGTCTGTACATGTGAAAAGCCTTCCTGTTGCACTTCTGGAGAGTGGCGCCCAGCTGCTTTCCAGGTCCGACCTCGTACGTGTGAGGGAACCTCTCCCCCTGCGTCCTCTCGTAGATCTCATGCAGGGTTTGCTCCCATTTCACCGGCGACACCAGCTGCTTCACCAGCTGCCTGCGCACGTGGCTCTCGCTCATGTAGCGCTTGCCGTCCACGTTGGAGTACACGCTGATCTCAGGACGTCGCACCTGAATGGGAAGGAGGCGATGAGGTGCAGAATTTATGATTAGGATTATATTTGGAGTTTCTCCTGATCAGAATATCATGAGGTATGCGGCTGGTAAACAAAACAAACATTAAATATTATTTCCTGATGTTCATGGTGTTTATGCATTTGTCAATTTAAAATAAATATTAATATAGCGCTCACAATTATATTCAGGCTGTAAAAAGCACAGCAAACCATTTATATGTACTAGAAATCATTTAAATGGGTATATTTTTGCATTACAAATAAAAAATCATAATTAAAAATAATTTATCACAGAAAGTACATTATATCATCATAAATAAATAAATGTTAAATTCAAAATGTCATTTGCATTTTAAAAAATATAAATATTTGAGAAAATTATTAAATGTTTTTATGTAATTCATAAAATATTTATTTAAATAACCTGTTTTTATACAGTTTTTTTAAGAGGCTGCATTTTTAACTATGTTTATGTCAAATTCTAATTTATCTTATTCATGTGAATCACTGTCTTAGACAGTAAATGCTTGCTGTGTGATATGGTCCATGACTGACCTCCACCTGCCTGAGCACCTCTCCGAGAGGCTCGGCGGCTGATGACATCAGCTCAGTGTGGAACGCCCCGCTGACAGGTAGAAGTTTGGTCCTGATGAAATGTAGACGTCGCGAGTTCTGCTGGAGGAAGTCCAACGCCTGTAAACAAAACACAGCTGGGACGTTAGCAGGATCACAGGCTTGTAATACTGAACTTGTATTGTTGTAGCTGAAATCAGTATGAGCTGATGTGTTCGTGCTCACTACCTGCTGGTGCCCTGCAATGACCCTGCCATCAGGGAACAGGTAGTTGCCCACAGAACAAACAGGATCTTGCACCCCCAGACTTTTGCAGTGCTCTTTGGCCTGCACGCAAGCTTGTTTGTACTGAGCCTGAGGTTTACCGATGACTGACAGCATCCCACTGGGAACCAGCTCGGATGCCTTCTGCATGGCTTCGGCCCGCACCTTCACTGCATACAGAGCTTGGAAACAAAGCGAGTCCCATTAAATTTCTCTGTCCTCCCAATGTAACGGGTATAAAACAATTCACATTTACCTTCAGCAAAGTTCATGGCACCAGAGAAGACGAGAGCTGCAAATTCTCCAACACTAAAACCTGCAGCAGCCACACAAGTCTCAACGGCCTGTGGAGAGGAGTAAAACAAGTTCAAGTAACGCACCAGTCATAAATATATTTCTGTAGTTTAAGCAAGGCAATCTAATTAACCATAAATACTTTAAGTTATAAATAACTAAATACATGTGTTAGATCTAAAAGAGACATACAGTTGACACATAATGGTATCATATGCTATGTTAGAGACTGCATATGAGAACATACTGAACCAATATAAGTAATAAGAGTTCAATTCATTACTCAGAGAGACTTGAGATAGTTTTTTGTTCATCAGGCAGTCCATCTTATTAAATTTGGCAAATTAAATGTTAGAAAACTCTCCATTGAGAAGCTGGAATAGTAAATTATTCGTGTTTTGCTTCAAAATAAACAACACACATGCTTTGCGGCAGTGACCTTTGGGTTTTCATGGTGGAGCCTCTCCACCGCAGCCAGCGACGTGACAAACACCGCCGGCTGACAGTGAACCGTCTTCTGCAGCTCCTTCTCGGGACCCTCCAGGCACAGAGACAGAAGGTCGTAACCGAGAACCTTCTGCGCTACGGAGAACATCTCTTTCACGTTGGAGTATTTCATAAGTCCTCTTCCCATTCCCACAAACTGGCTACCCTGTCCGGGGAAGAGGAGCACAGAACGCCCGCTAGGGTCTTTTCTGTGTCTCCTTTCCTGTACCTCAGGGGACTGGATGCCCGAGGGGGAATCTGGAGAGCCGCCAGACTGGTTAGTGGACAGTCTCCGGCTCAAACAGACCAGCGACCTGACCTTTCCTCTTGACGTTGCTGACATACTGACTACCTTTGATGCTAACATGAGCTAACCCCCGTTAGCAATGCGAGTGAGAGCAGACAAGAAACCCGTTTAGAAAAACAGTTATTATAGAAAAAAATGAATGTTAATTTAAGAACAAACGATCTGCTTCGTTCGGCATGACAGCTTCATGGAAACCGCCATGATGACTGACGTAATCCTTTAGTTTTGTTTTACTTCCGGTTCACGTTCACGTGGCTCTTTGGCTCTACAGCGCCACCTCTGACCAGAATATGCCATGATCCAGTTTATAAAGTGTTTCTTTTAGAGAGCAGCTAAAATGATTGAAGGAATGATTAAATACACGTTAGCATGCAAATTTATTTGTGATAAATCTAAAAAAAAAACAGAAAAATTAAGAGGGCTTATTATGTTCCTCTTGAGCAAAACATTGACGACTCACCAAAAGTATCAGACAAAATCATAAATGTGACATGTGACTTTTTATCTATATTTGTCTATTTCCACATAAAGTTCCAGTGAAAGGCATTTTATTGCTGCAATTATTTAGGTAAGCTTCATTCATTTTTAACTTTTATCACATCAGGTAATATTGCCCCATTAAAAAAGTTAATATTACTTTGGGAGACAAAAATATATGTTTCTAAATTACTTCAGCAAGTAAACATGTCCAATCTACATAGATTAAAATGTGAGAAGTTAATACGGGACAACCTCAACATTCATGTTATTTCCTGTTTGGTGGATCATTAGAGAATGTCAATAAAACCTGCAAGAAAACTAAATATCAGCGTTGGCTGCTGACCCTGCTTTAACTGTATAACAGCTAAAATTTAAAGAAAAAACATCACAACAGAGGTTTAAACCAGTAAACTTTATTAACAAAACTGTAAATCTCAGTTGATCTTCGATGTGTTTTCATTAAATCCTCCAACACTTCTTATCATCTCTCTCCAACCTAGTGTGCAGCTTAAAATATAAATATGATAAATGATTTATGTCAAAATAATGTTATATCTTCCCCTTTCATTCTCAGTCTTCCATAAACTAATCATTTCTTTTATCTCTTTATGCATCTATCGTCATGCAGATCACATCTGTCCGTTGGGTTTTCCCTCTGATTCATCTGAGTCATCTGACAGGTGGGTGGCCTCCATCTGCTCCCCCAGGCTCTCATGGTCGTGTCTGCGTATCTGGCTGTCCTCACTGACATTTATTTTAAATTTGGAGACGAATTCATTGCTGGCCAAGGCTCCCTCCTTTTTTGGACACATGATTTTTGACATAAGTCGATTTTCTAGACGCTCTACGAAGGAAACAAACAGAAACAACAAATAAAAAGTTTTGTTTGAAACAGACACAAAAAAGATCAGAAGCATCCCAAGAAACCTTAGATTTCAGACATTTAATAGATGATAACATATAATATATATCATTAGCAGTTTTTTGCTAAACAATAAAACCAGTATTTTAGAGCATAGAAGCCTGTTAACTATATAATTTCATAGTTTCATTAAACAGTATAATCTTGGTCTCAAAAAGTTTAGAAAGCAAAAGATTTTAAAAATGTTAAAACTGTTTTGATGAATTTGTTAAAGTTTGGTAACATGACTGGGTATGAAAAGAGCATTTCAGGGAAGCAAAGTCTCCGAAATATAAATTAGAGCTTCAAAAATTACAAATAAATCCATTAGATCATAATTAATTCATTTTCTATACCGCTTAATTCAGCTCAGGGTCATGGGGAAGATGGAGGCTATACCAGAAATTAGCAGATGAGCAGCAGGGGTCACTCTGAACAGGTCTTCACAGGGACAACACAGTGAGACATAAACCATTTAGGCTCACACACAATTTCAAGTGACTAATTAACCTAACACACATGTCTCTGGATGGTGGGAGGAAGCCAGAGTACCCAGACACAGGAAGAACAAGCAAACTGTTCAAACCTACTCCCCGAGCCGCAGCTCCAACCAGAAACCTTTTAGCTTTGAGGCCACAGTGCTAAATAAAATGAAAATGTTCATATAATATTAGCTAATGTGTCTTAATGTTGGAGATTTTTTGGTATGGGCCATAATGTGGCTGCTTATTTCCACCTTCCTAAATTCCTAAAGGTAAATAAATCGCACCTCCAGGAGTAATGGGTGTCATCAGGCGGTTCAGCTGGACGTTCCAGTGTCGAACATAATGACTGGCATTCCTGAGCCTCTCCTGCACCTCCTGGGAAATCAAACAAGTGGCTTCATAAGTCCCCTTTTGTTAAAGGAAGTCCATTTTAAGCTGCACAGTTTCACCTCAAGATGCTGATGACTCCTCTGACGCGATTCCTGTAAATCCTGCAGCTCCTGAGAGGCTGAGTGGAGAGCTGAAGGGGTTTCCTCATCTGTGCAGCCATCCGAAGCCTCCTGAGGAGGACTGAGTCTCTGGAGAACCCTCTGCTGCTCCTGAAGAAGCTGAAACTGCTTCCTCTTCTCCTCTTCAGCATCCAGCAACCTAAAGATGAAATCAGGCGGCTTTAATTGAATTTCACACACACAAAAGAAAACCTTGAGCATAAAACCTCTATTGTTACCCCTCCAGCTCCTGTCTGGCTCTCTCCTCCTCCAGGCGAGCCTGGATCTCCATATTGAGAGCAGCCTCTAGTTTCTGCTGTATCAGCTCCAGCTCTTGGATCCTTCTCCTCTGCTGCTCAGATTTCCTTTCCTTCTCCTGCATTTCAGCCTTCATGCTCTCTCTCAACTGAACATGTATAAACACACATCCAGCATAAAGAAGTGACAGACTCTGAAATCACCTTTTCCAGGAACCCATCCATCCATCCATCCATTTTCAACCGCTTTATCCCAGAGCGGGGTCGCGGGGGGGCTGGAGCCAATCCCAG